>JAWZYV010014136.1:0-207794 GCA_038373885.1 Cheiracanthium punctorium
GTATTTTCCTAGCCCTTTCTGGCGAACTATCAAATTATGACTTTGCCAAACTAGAAATTATTCTAGTGGGTGGCGGAGCACCCACAGAAATTTTTTCGAGTGGGTGTGCATGAGGCCTCCGGAGCACCCGACGGTCGTCCGGCCGCTCACTGGCTCTTGTAGGATTTAAAGATAGAATTAACACATCACTACTTGTAACAGAAAAATAAACTTTTATTTACCAAAAACACAACACAACGCGTACAGAGAAAAACGTGCAGGGCAGGGTTGCCAGATCAAAATTCCTGAAAATAGCCAAACGGCTTCTTAAATTTAGCCAAAAATAGCCACTTTGATTGCAGCGCTATCTTTTGAATTTTCGAGAAAACTTTTAGAAAGTTTAGAATGTAGCATAGATGTTCTTTACAAGCGTATTTTTGCGGTTAAATTAATAACAATAATAATAAAGATTAGAACGCAAAAATAAAGAGTTATTACTTAGAAAATTTTTAGCGCTAGAAACAAGCAAGGACCATGCACAACGCCCCAAGACAATATGCACTATACACATGGGTGCCGTCAGAATATTTTCCAGGGGGGGGGGCAAAGACTACTTCAACGTATGGTTACCCTGTTGGAAAGAGCAAAAAAGCAAGGGAAAAACACAGCATACAAAAATCCAGGGGGGTGGGGCATTGCCCCCCCTTGCCCTATGCTGCCGGCGCCCATACTATACAGTATACTTTCAACGCACGAGACCAGAATGATAAATCAGGTAGAATGCATCGATTTGGAGACACTTTCCTTATGCAAGAGCGGAATGATATATCGAATTGAATGCATTGATTAGGAAACACTTTACAACGTTTGAGAGGGCTTCACCCCCCCCCCCCTGGAAGAAAATCGAAATAATTATTCATTTGCGTGCTAAATTTACTCTCGCAATTAACTGAATGACAAATTACATTTTTACATTCTCAGAAGTTATTAACATTTATTAAATGATGCATTTTTATGAACATATATTCGCCAACAATCACAGAATTCAGCTCTAATTAGCCAAAAAACAAGTGGCTAAAATTTTGTTTTTCTTTTTAGCCAGCAGCCTCAGAATTTAGCCATAATTAGCCAAAAAACGAGTGGCTAAACAAAAAGTTTGCTTTTTAGCCAGCAGCTTCTGAAATTAGCCAAAATGGCTAAAATTAGCCACATCTGGCAACCCTGGCGCAGGGAAGAGCGGGCTTCTCTCGAAAGAGCGCGCAAAACATTCTTGGAGTAGAAGTTGAAGTACTTAGCTTGTGGGGTGGCGCTGCATGTAACACAGGCCTTACAAAATATTTATTTGATAAAGGTCGCTACATGAGTATCTCCCCAGTGAACAGGGTGAACGATCAAAGAATACATAATTTTTTGTTGTTGTTGTTGTTCTTTTTTTTTTTTTTTTTTTTTTTTGGTAACATTACAAATATAGGAATGCAATGGAAATGAAAGAATAACACAAATACAAAAGAAAAAATATATATACTTAATAAAATAAAATTAACTTGCACTATATCATTGTGATTAATCTTTTGGGAAAATGTACATGCCGCCCACTCCGAGTTGAAGTTGGGGGAAGAATTTCAGGTTTACTGTTAGCGACATTTGGTGGTTGAATATTTGATTGTTTCGAGGAATCAGAAAAATCTGCGGATTCCGACAATATATATGCAGGTTTTAGTCGATCTATGGATACAGTCATCTTCTTTTCCTTTGTTTTGATTGTGAAGTATTTATCTTTTCTTGAAATGACAGGATGTGGACCTGTGTAAGGTGGTGCAAAGGGAGGTTTTGTAGAGTCAACACGTAAAAATACATGTGAGCAGGTTTGTAAGGAGGGATGAATGTATACAGATCTATTGCAGTGTTTTGAAGTAGAAACTGGATTGAGACATTGCATTGTATGTCTGAGATTTGTTATATAAGATTCTGTTGGACTAGTTATATTATTTGGAACATTTAGAATGTCAGAGGGTAATCTGAGGGTTGTTCCATAAACTAATTCTGCACATGTTGCGTTTATGTCAGATTTTATCGCAGATCGAATTCCTAGTAAAACTATGGGAATTGCTTCAGTCCATTTAAGGTGACTATGGGCTGTAATTGAACTTTTGAGATGCTTGTGAAGACGTTCCACTAGTCCATTAGATGCAGGATGGTAAGAAGTGGTTCTGATGCGATTGGTACCGAATATTTCTGTTAAATTTCGAAATAGATTAGACTCGAAAGATCTACCTTGATCTGTGGTTATTGTAACGGGACAACCAAAACGAGCAATCCATGTGTGAACCAATGCTTTGCATGCTGTTTCTGCAGTTATGTCTGTTATTGGAATAACTTCAGGCCATCTCGTAAATCGGTCGATTATTGTCAAACAATATGTATAACCGTCAGATGGATGAAAGGGTCCAATGAAATCAAGATGAATGTGAGCAAAACGAGCATCTGGTAGGGCAAAAGTGCCGATTGGAGATTTAGTGTGTCGTTGAATTTTAGAACGTTGACAATTTTGACAAGCTTGAACAGATTTTTTTATAAAGGTATTCATGTTAGGCCAGAAATAACGCTTTGTTATTAACATTCTGGTACCTCGAATACCTGGGTGAGATAAATTGTGAACATTTTCAAATATTTTTGAGCGAAAGGATTTTGGGACAAATGGTCGGGGGAAATCTGAAGATACATCACAATACAAAGTTACATCTTCAAGAGGAAAATATTGCTTCTCAATTTTAAAATTAGACTTTTGTGAATTCAGAAGTGCCTGTAGTTCAGAGTCATTCAATTGTGCAACAGACATTTCATGAAAATCTATGATTTTGTTTGAGATGGCATGAATTTCAATGCGAGATAAGGCATCAGCTACAATATTCTCTTTCCCCTTTACATGTCGGATGTCAGTTGAAAATTGAGAAATGAAATCTAAATGCCTAAGTTGGCGAGGTGAACATTTGTCAGGCTTTTGCATAAATGCATGTTCTAATGGTTTATGATCGGTATCAGTGGCGCAGCGACGAGGGGGTCCAGGGGGTCCGGACCCCCCCTATGAGCTAAGGGGCCGCTATGAGCAGGGTCCGTTTATCTACAGGGCGAGTGGGGCCCATTGGCCACCAATTTAAAGGGCCCATTTTTTCTCTAAAAAGGGCCCATTTTTTTTCTATCTTTTCCAAATTCATTCTCTAAAAAGTGTCTTTTCTTTAAAAAAAACCTCTTTTTAAACTTTGTATCGGTAGTTGGCTTGAAAAGGAGGACGCAAGGTAAAATCATCAAAGGCTTCCAGCAGGCACCGTCATAGAGACTCCTTAGGCAATAAATCTCCAGTCGTGTCTCTGATAGGGAATTTGTGGGGCTAGGATGGACGAATCGGACAATGTAAAGGGAAGTAATTCGCACCCTTGTAGCGCAAAGGAACGGAATATCCTCAGAAAGAATCTATTCATGCTACAATTAAGTGATAACAAAATTGTCATGAAGGAAAGAGGAAAATATATTGCCTATATTATAGTCTTCAAGCATACCACTCTTCTTTTCTTGAGATAAACAAGCCACAGTATTCAAATAGTGAATACACACACACACACACAACAAACAGTTAAAAAGAGGGTCTGCTGGGAGCTTAGATGTGGTATAACGAAATTTCGAATGGTTCAGTTTTAGTCTCTCCTGAATTCACTTGAGTTGGATGCCTTTAGTTTGTAAGCAGAAGTTTAAGTTTTGGGTTCTTTGTTTCTTACGATCATGAATTCGTCCAGTTTAAAAAGAAAGAAAACCCAAAGTGAAATGTTTTTATCTTTCTTCGAGAAAAATTTAAAGCCGATGATGGTGATCATGCAGCATCAAAGACTGCTGATAGTATGGATGGGCCCGGACCCGGCGAAAAATCTGTTGCACCGAAAGAAACCTTTGAGGGTGCTAAATCTCAAGCTCATCCTCTTGATATTGGGCTCTACATTAACAAAGAGGTAAACTTTACTTGATTAAATTTCAAAATAACTTTACACAACAGGGGAGGTGGAATCACACAGACGTGGTTCGGTTATAACGTTAATTTATTACCAGTAAAAATCTTAATATGAAAAGATCTTTCAAGTACAGTGCGCACCGGTTATAACGGACCTGGGATATAACGTACTATCGGTTATAACGTACCTAGAAGCTAGGTCCCGATTGAAGTCCTATATTTATAATGCTATTTAACTTCGGTTAAAACGTACTTAACGAAAGTACGTACTTCGGCCATAACGTACTTTTTATACCAAAGCCAAAAATAAAATTTTGCTTTTCTTAAGTATTTTATTTCCTTTTTCTCGAAAATTTTAGTACGTTCAAAAACACTCGTTGTCAGTTTGCAGATTCTCTAGCGAGATGAATTGTGTATCAATGAAGGGAACAATCTTTTATCTTTTAACCCTGCTAGATAGGGCTAAGAACAAGACCATGTGTTTTCTTTGTCATTCATCAATGTACGAAAATGACTTCTGAAAAGCCCTATCTATAATGATTTTGATGACAGTGAAGAAGAAACAGGGGAGCCTATACCAAGCATACCCGAAGCATTAAATGCTGCAAAAACATTATCGCGATTTTTTGAATGCCGCAGTGATGATGCAGAGACTCTACAAAAGTCTAATATGGATATCTAAAACGGTATATTTAAAGTGGCATCTGCTCATTTAAAACAAAAGAAAATTAAGATTATTTATCTCAGTAAAAATTGTAAGTAATAAAGAAATTTTTTCTGTTTTGTACTTAAATTTTAAAAAATCAGACCTGTTTAAAACACACATTACAGTGAAATTATGAGCCCGCTTTCTTTTTATGTGTAATATTGGATCTTACCGGCGATATTGCTTATAACGTACTTCGGCTATAACATACTACTTTTTTAGGTCCCGTGAGAGTACGTTATAACCGGTGTCTGCTGTATAATCTAGCAGATGGTTGAAGTGTATTTATTTATAATTAGCCAAGAATTTTCTAAACATAGACAATCGTACTTGCATGTATACAAGATGTAATGATCCAACTTATAAAGATTATTTAAAACTATATCATAAGCTTATTATTACTGGCAACTACAATGTAGTCAATGATTACAAATCTACTATCTTACGGTACTAAATATAAACAGGACCCGATTTATACCCCTGGGGGCCCCGGGCCAAAGCTTCATATAGGGGCCCCCATACATCTTACCTTCCTCGAATACAAGAGTGATTTTATTTTATAGGCTGCTATGAGTTTACATACCTTTGACAGGTATACATAAGCAAAGCATTTTATGAATCTAATGAAAGAATTTTTTTTTAATTTTAGAATTCCACTAAACTAACTCCAAACATAAAACAATGAAATTGTAAATAAACACTCATAAAATGATACCTTTTTTGCAGAAAACGCGTTTTCGTACTGAAAATTTCAGTATATCCTCAGTCTAAAGGTTCACAATTTTAGGCTGAGGAGGTACTGAAATTTTTAGTACGAAAACGCGTTTCCTGGAAAAAAGGTATCATTTTATGAGTGTTTATTTACAAAGTTTTCACTGTTTTATCTTTTTAACACCAGTATTTTGAGTGTATTTACTGTAATCATATTTTGTTACGCTTACTGTAATTATATTTTGTTACATTTTACAGTATGTCAGGAAATATGAGCGAACTGTTACATGTACAAAAAATTACTGCGTATTTTTTTCATTTTGCCCCCCCCCCCTAGAGTGGGGGCACCGGGCCAATACCCCGAATGCCCCGCCGTAAATCAGGCCCTGAATATAAATATACATTACTTATTGCATACTAGCTGCTTAGCCCGGCGTTGCCTGGTTGCATTAGGCGTTACGACGCAATCTGACTTAAAAATTATCTGCTGCTCTAGTCGGCTAATCAGCTAGTCCTGTTTACGGGAATGAAGCTTATTTTCACAACACTAATGCATAAAGTAAACATGAATTTTAAAGACATTGTTACTTATACTATTGAAATTACTTGAACTCAGTACAATGCGGCCCAACCCTTTCTCATCTGTGATTTTAATTCTTAAACCCAGATTTAACCTGTTAGCTCCCCCACCGTTTCAAAGATTCAACACCGAAGATTTTCTTCTGTTCCCAGCATTGTTACCCAGATTGGTTTGGGTTTATCAGTGTCTAATGCAACCACTGTTGCGCTTTCACAACGCAAGACACCAGCGGAGCATTCATAGATTCATGTTACTAGGTACAGAAGGGTATCTTATCCGTTGTGTCTTTGCAACGATGGGGGGAACAAGTTAAATGTGGGTTCTATGGGAGGGTTTAACTCGATAACAATAAAATCAAATTGACATTTTTTCTTTTCGGAAGACGCTCACCGCTCAGGTACGCACTGCTAACAACCCAAAAACTTATAAATGGATTGCCCCATGCCACTGATTGACTGGGCTCTTATTTCTGTAGAGGAAAAATATAAAAGCTGCTGTGTGGTATCTGAATTGATTTAAATTGTGCAAATTGATCATAAACAAGGTTAATGCCTGGGAAATAAAGAAATCATATTTCTGAATTTACTGAACTTAAATATGAATCAAATCAGTTCTATCGTTGGTGATAAATTTAATAATATATATAATATTTTTAAAAGGAATTTAGATGAAATTATTTATAATTTAATTATTGATTATATTTTCCAATTGAAGCATTTAATTATTGGAATATTTTTGTTACGGAAGAAGTATATATTAATTTACATTGTAATAAGTTTATTATTAATAATAAAACATTTACGAGTATTATAAAAACTTCCATTAATCGAAGCGATTTTTTCGCGAAATTCGAATTAAAACATCTGTTGTTTATTGCCTCATATTTGAAGCCAAAATGCGCCAAACACTACTGTTATTGTACAACTAAAAGTCAAAGCCCGTTGTGAAGCAATTACAACGAGCGCTCATCTGAAAACGTGAAAAAAGTTTCTCATTCCAAAGATTTCGTTTTGTGTACATAGTTATTCTTATGTCCAAGCAGACGATTTCTTTGCTTGGCTCAATTTCCTCTTATCAATCCTGGATTTATTTGTGAGAAGAAAAATTAAACTGCGTAATCTAGAAAAACAATTTTAAAGCCTTTATAAATAGCGCAGTCTTATCTCTTTTCTTTTTGTAAAGGGTTGCATGACGTAATTTTAAAATTAAAAAAAAATGTCCATTTCATGTAGTGTCTGAGGTATTTAACGCTAAAACGCGAACCTAAAAGACAGCATGATGCGGAAATAAGACATTTTGAAAGTGAGAACGGTCTAACTTTTCACTTTTTTGATACCGAATGACGCTGACATAGTTTTTTTTTGTGTGTGTGTCATTACATTGCAATGATCTCAGGTTAGTACATATATGATGCAAACTTTAAGTCAAGAGTGAAATAATTTTGCTTTTTCTAGATTCCACTTCACTGGAATTATTCGAATTACACATGTGAGGAAAAGTTTCGTTTCCTACCGTGCGAAGAACGGGCACGCAGCTAGTTAATAATAAACCTAGGACCGAAGCTTAGAGCATACCCATATTCAATATAAAGTGGAATTTATTTTTAACTCAATAATATTTTTTGTACTTTAACTACTTAAGTATTGTTTTTTTTATTTCTCTTGTAGTTTTTTTCATTCTATTTAAAATATAGAATAATGTGTGTGTGTATATATTATTCATACCTAATTACTCATTATTAATAGTCCTAAACTTATTGACAGTTTTTGAATAAACACAAAAATTCGACTAAACAGAAAGTTTACTTTTACTATTAAACTGCTTAGTTTTGCAGTTCCAAGCGGGAAATTTATGAATATTTTTAAATATTTATAAATATACTAGCGGCTACCCGTGACTTCGTCCGCGTCCGCTTTAGAATTAGATCCCGAGAGAAACGAAGCATGTGTGAATAACAAATATGTTTGCGACTAAAGAAACTGCATTTAAATATTATTTGCTTTTTACTTATTTTAAATGAAGTATAATGCATGGTAGTATACTTCAGTTAAAATAAGAGAGTATACTAAATTTAAATTTTTTTCAGGCATTTGGCGAATAGAGAAGTTACGACAGTATTTGCGAACTGTTTTGAATGTGCTTGTAAAAGAAATATTTATGCTGTATGCATGAATTTTAGCCTATGTTAATCAGGAATAGTGCAGCTTTCCATTAGGGAAAAAGTTTTAGAACCGGTTCTATAGTTACAGAGATACCCATAGAGCGTAATGTATTAGAATTATTTTGATTGTTCCTGTAAAGGAACTATTTGCGCTACATGCATGAATTTTAGATTATAATACTCAAGAATAGTGCAGCTTACTATCAGTGAAAAAAGTTTTGGAATCGGTTCAGTACTTACAGAGATACACATAGAGCGTAATGTATTTCTTATGAGTATCCCTGTAAAAGAACTATTTGTGATATATGCATAAAAGGTAGCCTATAACACTCAGGGTCCCCCCAGTGTCTAAGAGGTTCTGCTCTGAAAACTTGAAGGTGGGAGGTGCCAGGTTCAAACGCCGGTCGCGCCTGTCGACCTAGCCGCTCGCAGTTTTCAGTGTTTTTTTCAAAAACCTCGCGAAAATACGGGCTAGGATACCTTAGAAAATTCCACTCACAGTTATTCTCCATATACTCCTAGGATCCTATAGGTCTAGGACCATATAGGCTTAGGACCATATAGGCCTAGGAATTTCAATCAGTGAAGAAAGTTTTAAAATCGGATTAGTAGCTACAAAATTTCCATAGAGCGCAATGCATTAGCATTATTTTGAGTGTCTTTGTAAAAGAATTATTTATGCTATATGCTTGAAAGGTTGCCTGTATGTTAATCCACCCAGACAGCACAGCAAACTTGCAGCAAGCTTGATTTATCAAGTCAATAAGCTTGAAAATTCCAGTCGTGTAAGCTTGATGCAAGCTTGAATCAAGTGTTCTAGTTTACACTTGAACAGCTTGCATTAAGCTTGACATTTCAAGCTTGAATCAAACTTGACATTTCAAGCTTAATTTCAAGCTTAAAAAATTTTCTAAATACACGGGGCGCCCGCGCCCCACATACTTTATTTTCCCGCGCATTTTCCCCCTTTATGCTGTAATTTTAAGTTATTTTAATTTGTTTCCATCGAGTGTCCGTGGCTAGAATAGAACCCGGGACCTTTCGATTAGTAGCCGAGCGCGTTATCCATTCAGCCACCAGAGCCTTGCGCAGCTATGACTAAAGTTTGAAGTGAATTATTAAGCGGTTTTCTGGCCAGATTGATAAGTGCAGGGCCGGCCCTAACAGTTTTGCCGCCCCGGACAAAAATTGCCGCCCCCCCCCTAACACAGTAAAATTACTACTAAAAGAAATATTGTTCACAGATACTGTTTCCATGCCTATAAAACTCGAATGGCTCTTTAAACATAACACTGCATAAGAAAAACCATATTTATTAAATACCACACATTAAGCTAAAAACCAAAAGAAAGAGAGAAAAATCAAGATTTTTTTTTTTTTTTTTACTTTTAATTCCGCAAAATTCCTGACTTTTTCTCTTAAATCAATTTTTCAACTAATTCATGTTCGATAGCCAATGTAGTTAAATTATTTAACCTATCTGGAAGAGTTATGGAGCATAAGAAATTTTTAGTTAACTTTAATTTTGAGAAACTCTTCTCTGCTCTTGCCACAATTATCGGCAAAGAAAACGAAATTCTCGAAGCAATAGCAAGATGTGGTGTAAAATCTAGAGTTGAAATTAGCTTTAAAATTACAATTGGGCTTTTCTTTTTGCCTAATAAGGCCATAACTGACACTTTCATTTACTAGATCAAGCGCATTTTTATTCTCCGATTCCCCATCGGTCAGCATTAACTCCAATTGTTTACTCTATAAACAGTGTTAACACTATTACACTGTGTTACAATGTTTAATTAGCACTGAGTATCTTTAACTCATATTTGCCCTGCAAAAATTTAAAATAATTGCATTGAGTACTTATTAAATTAAATCTGCATTCTAAGATATTAATCGCTTTGTTTACTGTAAAAAAATAAAACTATCTTGAATTTTAATTTAGGATCTTTCACTAGATCATCTCGTGCTTTGCAATCAAAATCAATAAGCTACGTGGCTGAGTAAATTCACTTTAGCCAGAACAGTATCCCGTCGGTCAGTTCTCTTGCATAACAGAACATTTCATTTTAAATCACATCCAATCGAAGATCCTTTCAAAAAATCTTTACAGTTTCTTAAGCAGGTGGTAAATCGTCTTTTGACTGCAATAGCTTTCTTAATAGATTCACGCAACTGAAGATTTTGTACCAAATAATAATAGAGCATAGGAACATGAACTGTTTGAGAGAGTTAAATAATCCTGAAACCAAATCACTGGAACAAAAACTTAAAATTCTTTCATCAATTTTAACGGTAGCCTCACTTGAATTAGATTTGTCAATACCTTTATACCTTACTAAAAATGCGATTTTTTTGGCATCAGGAATGCAATCTAGAAATATGGGATAGTATTTGGCTTGTTGAATTTCATTAACAAATTGTAATTTGAATCTCAACTGGAAACGTTGTGAAAAATCTATGCAAAATGTGTATATATTTGTTAGCACATCACATATAAACAACTGAAGCGAATGAAATGGAATTTATTGCAACACCAAAAGTGGCAACTTAATTTAAACTGCAGGTGCTAAAATATTTCTAATTCGTTTAAAAGCTTTGAGATTTAAAACTGTTGTTTGAAAACTGTGCGTAAATGTATGTTCGCCCTTTGTGAAAAAATGACTCAGTGGAATAGAATGAAATTTGGAATTATATTGAATGGTAAGTTAATTGAAACAATAGATGCCAAAATTGTTTTGAATAATTCATAGACTTTGAGATTTTATAAAAATCGCTTTAAAAGTTTGTTCTGGCATCCATCAAAAACGGATTAAGAGAACAGAATGAAATTAGGTCATGCGGGTAACAAAGCATCATAGACATTTTTAAAAGATTTGAATAAATTGAAAGGATTTGTAAAAGGTGCATTGTATTTTTTCTTTTCTTTTTTAGGGAGCGGAGAGAGGGGGAGGGCGTCACTTTAAGGCGTCTGGAGATGATGCAATAGGTGGCTGTTCGACGTAAACAAATTACGTCAATTCCTTTTTTAAAATTATTATTATTTTTTTAATTTTGAGACATATATATATATATATATATACATATATATATTATTGAGAAAATTTTGTTTGACCACTTCGTGAAAACAACTAAAAGACAAAAAGGAATGAAATGAAATTTTGTTAAATAGTAGGCGGTTAGTAAATTAAAATTACAGGTTTTTAATTTTCTACAAATTTGAATTATTTTCGAAGTATGACGTAAACTTTGATTTAAAGTTTTTCGTGCATCCAGTAAAATCTTCAAAATATAATTCAATCAGACGTTGCAGTGTTAAATATAGGATACTTGCTATTACAAAGCATTTTCCAGATATTCTCTTTTCGGTTTAATATTCATTGAAGCTCATTCACTAAAAGAAAACGTTAATTTTGAATGTAAAATATTTTCTCTATTGACAGTTTGTCTCAGTAGTTTGTTATTCTCTAATCTGTAATCTTTGAACAATACGCAAGGGTTATAACTTTGCTTTCTATATTTCTGCCAGTATGCTAATTCCATTTTTTTTTTTTTTTGTACTCCTACAATACAAACGATATTAAGCGCGGTTAGTAAAAACCCATCAATGACAGATGGGTACATCAGCTGGTAAAGTTATATAGAATGATATTCGGAATATTTTTTAACAATTCTTCTGCTAATACAAAATGTATTTTTCAAATTCGAGCCAAAATGCCGCCCCGGACAGGGGTCCGGTTTGTCCGGCCCTAGGGCCGCCCCTGGATAAGTGGGCGATATGTTTTTTTTTTTTTTTTTTTTCCATGGGATGCATCAAAATTAAAATAATTTTATGTGTGATTTAGAGACTCTACTAATAGGGAAATAAACATAATATAAACTTAAGAGCAACACATGTTTTAAAACTTTCGCAACTCTCATGAGCAATACTGCCGCTGACCAAAATCGAGACAAACGACTGATTTTGAAGAATTTCCATATTTGGAAATATAGAATGGGTTTACTTACTTAACACAAATTTTGTGTTTAGTAATCTGGAATCAAAGAAACAGATAGTTAAACGTTACTTCGAAATGCTATATCACAGTTGCTAACATAACATGTATGGAATACAAACACTTTAGTCATTTTTGCAAATATTTCTTATAATAACAAATAATTGAAAAATTTTGCTATTTTTTAACGCTAAAAATTCTCTTTACAAATGTGGTTAGTTATTTTCCTACATATATTGGTATGCTATATCGATATAGAGCATTTCGAAGAATTAAAAATAAGTTTAAATTAATTTATACAAATGTAAATTTGAATTATTTTCATTGTTCATACTTTATAATGAAAAAAATTATTTAACTTCTGAATTTTTTTTTATCCTTTGTAATTTTATTTTAAAATTACAAAAGTATAAGATGTAAGATTTTTGGGCCCTAAAATCTGTAGGCCCTGGGCAGTTGCCCCGTTTGCCCTGCCGGTAATATGGCACTGGTAATAAAAAACCCATCCCCGTTAAAACACATCTTTTACGAACTTTCAACAAATTTGAGAACGCTAGACAATTAATGTCCATTCTCTTTCACAGATGGCGCCATCACCGCACTTTGCAAGTCAAAATCCAGCGTAAGCCAACCTTGCATTGCCAAGCCAAATCTCAAGCTTGATTTAAGCTTATGTGCTGTCTGGGCAGGGCATAAACTATCTTCATTACAAATTTTTCCAACCATTTTTGTGTGATTCAGTCAAAAACATCGAAACACATAAACGTACACATTTATATTATTTGTAGGATTTGGAAATTTACGAACTTTAAGAAACACATCTGGACTTTTCTTGGTACTTACCTATTATCCGGGCGGTCATTCCCGCCAAACTGTTTTTTCGTCAAATGAGTTGCCAAACGTATTCAAAACCATTAATAATTTCATGTGCCCGGCATATATCTCGGCAAAAAATCACTCGTCTTGGCGGATCGTCGGGATAATATATAAGTAGAGTTTTCTTTATTTATGCTTTTAGATTTGGCGTAAAATCAACATAATTTCCATACTTATTTATGTTTTCCAAATAGAATTTCTGCTTTATTTCAAAAGCATAAATCATTTTGTGCGGGTGATAAAACGGTTTTTAATTAATAGTTAGAAAAGTAATTAAAATTTCCGAGCCTCAGGTACACTTTACCGAAGTCATGCGTGCAGGCATGCTCAAATTTTCAAAGATCTGCTTTCTGTAGATTTGTCTGGAGGACATTCATTTTTATTATTAGAGATAGATATATTTGGCAGAAAACTGGCATAATTTCCGTATTATTTAATGTTTTTCAGATGCGCGTACTTCCTTATTGAAGTAATAGCATTCTTGTTAGCTCAAAACATGGATCAGATGATACAGGCGAAACTCGCCAAGCATGGCAACGTAAAAACGGTTTTTAATTAATAATTAAAAAAGTAATTAAAAATATAAAATTCTAAGTAGCCTATAACCATCTCCAGGGTCCCATCTATATCTAAACCAAAATGCATCCTAATAGATTCAGCGGTTTAGGCATGATAGCGTCATAAACAAACAAACAAACAAACAAACTCACTTTCGCATTTATAATATTAGTTGGGAATTTCTTGAAGGAATGTTAAATTTGTGGCACATTTTATCCAAGTAAAGAATTCTTCTGAACTTTGTGATGTCAAAGTCATGTTTCTGATCAAGTTTCCCTTGTTCTGACCTTCAAAAGTACCTGTTAAGTAGTCAAAATTTTCTTGACTGAAACAATACATTCGCTAGTGGTCCACAAAAAGAAATTCGACGTAATTAAGTAACAGTGAAAAATAATCACACAATATGAAAATGTAGTTGCTGGTTTATACTTAGAGGTATGCTGATGTTTATTTTGGGCGCGTTCAGACTGCCACTTTTGAGTAACTCGAGTTACTCGGGAAAAACCCAAGCCGTTCACGATGCCCGTTTTGAGCTTTTCGGGGAGATAAACAAAGCGTTCAGGCTGCCAAGTTGAGTAGCTCGAGTTTTTCCCAACTCCCCAAGGATTTTCCGTGGGAAGTTGGGGAGATAGATCACGTGACGTTTGTTTATTGTTATTGTTCGCTCCCATTGGCTGCACTGGTTAGTAAATACGTGCCGCCCCCTTTATTCCTATATTAAATACCCAAAACCGTTCACGATGTCAATCTCCGCGAGTAAAACTCGAGCAGTTCGTGTTTTACTCGAGTTTTACCCGAAAGTGGCAGTCTGAACGCACCCTTAGTGTTAATCATGAAAAGTGAAACGTGCTACAAAAATTATTGAGATAAAAAATGTTTTCTAAGATGAATAAATCTATATGCATAAAAATTATTTAAAAAATTTTAATACTCCTTTTGTAGCAGACCATGACTATCGGACGGACACTTGGTGCACGTGCCCTGGGCACAACTGCAGAAATAAGCCAAAAAATTGAGTTTAACACGATATACAGGGGCACAAAAATTGAGCCAGCTAACAGACACAAAATCTGAAAAGTGCCCTGGGCACAAAAGTGTTATAGTGAAAGTCAGGCCCTGGTTTGTAGACATAAACTAGATATAAAAGGAATTAAAACATTTTAAAATAATTAGTAATAATGTAACGGTGTTAGAGTTAGTGAATTTTTTTTTTTTTTTTTTTTGAGTAGAGGGGGCCTCAAAATTGAGTTGCGTCTCGGGCCTCTCAAGAGCAAAATCCACCACTGGAGGGAGAATATAGGTATTCGCACTCATTCTGTGCTTTCTGGGGGCCTGAGGGTAAAATTTCAAATGTTTTCTGTAAAGGTAAAATTCGCGAAACATTTCTTCCGGGGGAGGGATGAGTGCTGAGTGCCTGTCTGAGATGACCATCCCCCCCCCCCTACAAACACTTATATGGGTATCATGTACGGGGGCCCTGTGAACAGCAACATGATCATTTTAGGGAGGGGGGTCTGATCTCCCCCCCCCCCGAGTCCGAGTAATTTGGACCCCCCCCTAAAAAAAATTTCTGGCTGCGCTACTGATCGGTATAGATAGAAAATTCTCTTCCTTCAAGCATATGTCGAAATTTTTTTATCGAGGAGTAAATGGCCAAAAGTTCTCTATCATATGCTGACCAATTAGTTTGACTCTTTGAAAGTTTTGTGGAATAAAAGGCAATGGGTTCCCAAGTTCCATTTGAAAACTGATGTAAGGTACTGCCAATTGCGAACATAGATGCATCAGTCCAAAGACTTAAAGGAGCACCTGGAATTGGATGTTTTAAAAGGGTTGCTTTGGCAAGCGATTCCTTAGCCTTTAAAAATGCCTTTTCAGCTTCCTCGGACCATTCGAGAGGGTTTTCAACTTGTTTAGTTGGACGGGATGATTTCTTTTTGTTAACATGACCTTCAAGAAACTTAGTTAAGGGGGATAATATGTGTGCAGCGTGTGGTACAAATCTGCGATAAAAATTGAATAGGCCAAGAAATCTCCGAAGTTGAGTTAAAGTTGTTGGTTTGGGGAAATTTTGTATTGCATCAACTCTATCTGGAATTGGAGAAACACCTTCTTTAGAAACTTTAAATCCCAAAAAATTTAAAGTAGGAACTCCAAATGTGCACTTTGAGGGTTTGATTGTCAGCCCATAATGATCTAAACGTTTAAAGAGAGCTTTTAGATGTTCAATATGCTCTTCACTACTTTCAGAAGCAATTAGAATATCATCAACAAATGCATATACCCCTACTAAACCTCTTGTCACTTCATCAATAAATCTTTGAAATGTACTTGATGCATTGCACAAACCAAACTGCATCCGAGTGCTCTCGAAGAGTCCAAAGGGTGTACAAATCGCAGTTTTGTGAACATCTTCGGGAGCAATCGGAATTTGATGGAACGCTTTTACTAAATCTACATGGGAGAATATGTTGGTCTCATGGAGCTCACTTGTAAAATCGGTAATGCTAGGAATTGGATACTTATCTTTTTTAGTCCGAGCATTAAGGGCTCTGTAATCGCCAACAGGACGCCAATCAGTTGAATCCTTTTTTGGGACCATGTGCAATGGCGATGCATAGTTGCTATTGGATGGGCGTATATGGCCTAAGTCCAACATATGTTGAAACTCCATTTTTGCAATTTTTAACCGATCGGGTGCAAGCCGACGTGGTTTAGCAAAAACAGGAGAACCAAATGTTTCAATGTGGTGTTCTACAGAATGTTTGACAGTTTGGTTTGCACATGGAGCTTTAACAATATTAGGAAATAAATTTAATAACTCAGAATAAATATTTTCACAAAATAAAGATTTCACAGAATATATACTAGCATTATTAAGAATACCATGAGAATTTAAATTTGTGCAAGTGTCGATTAAACGACGATTTCTAAGATCAGGTTGCAAATTGAAATTATGTAAAAAATCAGCACCAATGATAGCACATTGAACATTACATACATAAAATGGAAAAACAAATTGTTTACGTAGCCCTAGATCTAAAGATAGTAATTTTTGTTTATACACATGTATACTAGTACCGTTTGCAGCAACAAAGGTTTGGGTGGGAGTAGTCAGCTTGTCACACCGTGAAGCTGGAATTAGAGAACAGTCACTGCCAGTATCAATTAAAAAGTTTGTATTTGTTTTTCGATCGCGAACAAATAGGCGACGAGAGCTGGAAGGCGAGGTGTATGTCGCCGCTACTCCTTGCCGGGGTCGTTTCCCTGGAAGTTGCAGGGCGGAATACACTTCTTGGCTTTCGACTTGAATTTTTGGTGATACCAGCATATATCTGCAGTTGGTCTTTCCCGGGTATGCGACCTGGAACCACGAGGTTGACGATCGCGAGAAAAACTTCTCGAGCGTCGTAAGAGAGCAACTTCTTTACGCAGAGACTGAAGCTCTTTCAGTAGCTCCAAATACAGTGTTGCGTTTGAAGTTGTATCACAAACAGCACTTACCTGCGCAGGTGAAACATCTAAAATTTTGTCTGCAATTTCGGCAGCCTTTTGGGGGGTTAAAGGTGTAATTGAAGCCAAAATGGATTGGACGTTTGAAGGTAGTTGCTGCAGGAACAACTCCAAAAGAAGCACATCAGTGACGTTGGTGTTTTCTGCACGTCTTTGCATCACACGTAAAAGTTCCGAAGGCTTGCGGTCACCCAACTGTTCACCGGCGAGTAAACGACGAATCTCTTGCGTTTTGCTTTCTCCACAACGAGCTATAATTTCAGCCTTCAAATTGCCGTAAGGATCAGCTTTATCCGGAGAGATAATTATGTCACGAACTGTCATGGCGATGTCCGGCGGTAGATGTGCTACACAATAGTTATACTTAGTACGCGACTCAGTAATTGGCTTTGGAGATGCTAATTCGAATGTGGATTCCACCATCGTGAACCATAGAGCCGGGTCAGTAGGGATAAAAACTGGTATTTTGACAGCAGATACTTCAGCCATCGTCATGCGAGACAGGAGAGTTTAGCTCAGTTCAGCTTTCCGGCGTTCAGGAACAAAAAAAATTTTCAAGTAGTGCAAAGAACGTATTTCGATCAGAAGGTTATGTATGGTGTTTTACGCGGTCACCATTGTAGGATTTAAAGATAGAATTAACACATCACTACTTGTTGTAACAGAAATATAAACTTTTATTTACCAAAAACGCAACACAACGCGTACAGAGAAAAACGTGCAGACACTCAAATTAGGGAAGAGCGGGCTTCTCTCGAAAGAGCGCGCATAACATTCTTGGAGTAGAAGTTGAAGTACTTAGCTTGTGGGGTGGCGCTGCATGTAACACAGGCCTTACAAAATATTTATTTGATAAAGGTCGCTACACTGTAAATATAATGACAATTTCTTTTGAACCAAAGAAAAATGAGCCGTCTTGGACGAATCGGTAAGATTGATAAACAGTATGCTAGAAAACTTGCTAAACAATTAGAAAAAGAAGTTAAGTTGGAAAAAATGAAATAAAAAGAAGCAATAAATAGACTAACTGAGAAATATACGATTTATTGTCATCTTCAGCTACTTCTACAGAGGACAGAAGTGATAGTGACATGAGTCAAAGTCGTCCTAATTCTCCTAAGCCAGGACCTTCTTCAAGCAAAGACTTTTTGATACCAAGGAAACGAGGCCGAAAAACAATCCTAGATTCTAATTTAGCAACTAGTCTCGATGCCTCTAAATTGAGTGACCAGAAAGCAACTGTTGTTTTGGCATCTACACTCAAAAATCTAGGCTGTAATGTATCAGAATACAACGTAAGCTGTTCCTCTATACGTCGCCCAATGGCGGATCCAGGGGGAGGGCGCAGGGGGCGCGCGCCCCCTCCGAGAAAAATATATTTACACTAGATAAATGGAGCTTTCACCAATATTAAGTGGACTTTACACTAGATAAAATGAGTATTCATGATTTGCGCCCCCTCCGAATAAAGTTTCTGGATCCGCCCTTGACGTCGCCAAAGAATGAATAATAGACTGCAGCTTGCTGAATCAATAAAAGCTGATTTCCAACCCTAAACTACACTAACTGTGCACTGGGATGGAAAAATGCTCGAGGACATAACAGGGCATGAAGTAGTAGATCGTCTACCAATCTTGGTATCTGAAAAAGGAGTGGACCAGCTCTTGGCCGTTGCTAAGCTTCCAGATGGCAAAGAAGAAACCATGGCGTCTGCTATTTTCGAGACAATTTCATCGTGGAACTTACGTGATAAAATAAGATGTATGTGCTTCGACACAACGGCATCTAATATTAGGCGAATAAACAGAGCCTGTATTCTTTCGGAATAAAAAATGCAAAAAGAATTGATTTGGCTCCCTTGTCGGCATCACATCTTAGAAATCATACTGGAAGCTGTCATAGTATCAGCTATTGGACCATCCAGCTGTCCTGAAATTATAATTTTCAAAAAATTTAAGAGCCGTTGGACAAAAATTAATCAGGAAGACTTCAAAACTGCAATTTTTGAACCATCTACGTGGAATTGCGTTCAAACTGCTGCGATTGATATAATTACTTTTGCTCAGAATCAACTACAACAAGTTAAAATTTTTTATTTGGGAATACCTTATTCCCCCGTACACGATATATATTTCGGTTACACACATAACCATCTTCAGTCGTTTCTGGAGCTCTCACTAATGGAGGCTTCTTTTTATATCTTCTTCGTTCTTCTTCTTGAAAGTTCGATGCATGACGTCATCCCATGATTGGTCGATTGTATGAAGCGTATCGTTGATGCTGCCCTCTGTCGTCAATATTTCTAAGCTCTCACGAATGTAGGCATATATACTATTTTTAAAGTTGGCTATTTTTTTAATATTTTTAAAATCAATGGTAATGGGCTCTTTCAAAGCAAGACGGGCTAGAGCGGTACTTTGTTTCTGGAGGTTAATGTCTTTAAAATGTTCGTTTTTTCGTTCTTTAATTTTCCTTTTTGTAACGCCGATGTAGCAATTTTCTTTATTAGTATCGTTTGACATAAAATTAATTTTATAGATCCCTGCGGTTTAAATGGGGTTGATTGGGTCTTTTTCCGATCTAATGCGCTGAAAGATTGTTTTATTAGGTTTAATTGGAATACGGAAGTTCTTTTTACTGGCGATATTAGAAAGTCACTTTCTAATATCGCCAGTAAAAAGAACTTCCGTATTCCAATTAAACCTAATAAAACAATCTTTCAGCGCATTAGATCGGAAAAAGACCCAATCAACCCCATCGAAACCGCAGGGATCTATAAAATTAATTTTATGTCAAACGATACTAATAAAGAAAATTGCTACATCGGCGTTACAAAAAGGAAAATTAAAGAACGAAAAAACGACCATTTTAAAGACATTAACCTCCAGAAACAAAGTACCGCTCTAGCCCGTCTTGCTTTGAAAGAGCCCATTACCATTGATTTTAAAAATATTTAAAAAATAGCCAACTTTAAAAATAGTATATATGCCTACATTCGTGAGAGCTTAGAAATATTGACGACAGAATCATGGGATGACGTCATGCATCGAACTTTCAAGAAGAAGAACGAAGAAGATATAAAAAGAAGCCGCCATTAGTGAGAGCTCCAGAAACGACTGAAGATGGTTATGTGTATAACCGAAATATATATCGTGTACGGGGGAATAAGGTATTCCCAAATAAAAAATTTTAACTAATTAATCCGCCGTATTAAATAATGTTTTGTGTGTTTTTATTACAACTACAACAATTTCAGCCTCGTGATGATTACAAGGAGCTCCTTCATTTAATAATTATCTTTTTAGGAGGGATTCCTGAAAGCGGTATCTCATTCAAAGCCCCTTCTGGAATACATCGTGCATGTTGGATGGCGAAAGCTGTATATGCATTGAAAATGTTTCTATTTAAGCACCAGCTTAAGATCACAATTAAAGAAGCTAAGGCCATTACGGATATCTGCATATTTGTTGTACTTGTCTATGCAAAATACTGGTTTACAGCACCAGTGGCTTATATGGCACCTGAAAATGACCTACAGATTTTGAAGGACATAGTTGAGTTCGAAAAACATGATACCGTTTTAGCCAAAGTCGCCGGGAAAAAGATGTTGGGTTATCTTTGGTATCTGAAGAACTGGTTGCTCTAGCTTTTTCTGATAAACGAATTTCTAGTGAAACAAAACGCAGAATGATTTTAGCACTGAATAACGAAAGTTCGGAAAACAGTCCTAAAAAGGCATCTTTGAGGTATGATGCAATAAAAAATAAAAATATCGAAGATTTCGTTACAACAAATACAATGAAATTTTTCAACATGACTGGGATTTCATGCGAGTTCATACAAAAAGATCCTGAGCTGTGGGAAGAAGAAAAAAGCTACAGGTCAGCTAAAGAAATTGTACAAAACATGAGAGTCGTTAATGATATAGCTGAACAAGGTGTTGCTTTGACGGAGGTATACAACAAATTACATACAAACAATGAGGAGCAGAAGCAGTACTTGATGTTGTTAGTTAAGAATTATAGACAGAAAAACCCCAACGTCAATAAGTCAAATTTTATATAACATTTTTTCTTTTTTTCTACTTCGAGGTTTCAATACTATTATTTAGTATTTTCATTCATAAAACTGTATTCTGAATGTAATAAAATTATTTATTTAAAAATTTATTGTTTTTCTTCATTTCTCATATTTCAAAATACGGTAGCGACCATTAAATATCAATTAAAAAATTAAAAAAAAAATACTTGTATGTTTTCTAGTGAAATAGACCATTTTTAGGGGTTGAGAGTTAAAAAAAGAGAAATTTTTTTTTTCGGGGTCTTTTATGAATCACCCTAATATGTATGTATATATATTCTGAAACCTAAGAATATCTTTATGAAATTTGTAGTGACTTGCTTAATTTCTCCTAAAAATGTCCTTATAAAGTGCTTATTTTTCAAAATGAAATTTGAGTACTCATCTGCTCTTGGGAAAAAAAAAAAAAAAAAAACATATTTAGAAGCTATTTTGATTTTGACAAACTTTTCTATTTGAAAGTATGTTTCGAACAATTACAGTTTAAGATATAATTGCTGTAACATCTATTCTGAGTCATCCAATATAAGATTAAATTGTGGTACTTACATGGGGTTAATAAGCAGGGCTGGACTGGGCTATCGTCCGATGGGCCGGTGGTCGAGAGGGCCTACACACAATATCGACCCTCAAGGTTGCAATGCAACATGTGCAAGGGGGAGGGGGGCTTTTAGTTTTGTATGCTGAATAATGCTTCCCATATCTAATAATGATTAAAATTGTAATGACCTTTATAGAACATTTCAAAATTACACATTGAGACTAGAGATCTGCACGGGCCAGAAAGTTGAGTCCTGGCCCGGCCCAAACTTAACGATTCTAGACCTTGAAGATTCGCCCCAAGACCATAACACATTTGAAACAAACATACGACCCGGAAAGTACGGGCCGATAATTGAAAAAATAAAATTCAAAAATTCCAGAAATTAAAAAATCTATAAAAACGACCAAATAGATCGATAAATAAATATTTTTCATTTTATATTAAGCAAACTTATTTTAGCTAACTTGTAGAATTAACTACTACATTAAAATAATACAAATATTCAAAATAATGATAATGTAAACGATAAAATAGTCATGTAGTACAAGTACATGCATTCAAATTTAAAATTCTATGTTTGTGTTATTATTTATTATTTGGCCCTTGTTGGGCAAAGCCTTGCGTCACTACTGGTAAATAGTATACAAAATTAAAATAGATAGTTATGCTATGACATCCCTTTCTAAGTGCAACAAAACTTGAAAACTTTCAAATGCCAAGATCTTTCAAAGTAAATGGAGTAATAGCTTAAAAAAAAAGTTTTTAAAAAAAAAGCTATTATTAAGCATATTGTGTATTTTATATTGTGTCATCAATTTACATTGCTTGTTCTGGATAAATACACGACCTGATCATTGCACAGTAGGGTGGATCGCAAATTTTTTTTTTTTTTTTAATCTTTATCTCCTGAGGTGTTAAAAGTTGTAAATTGATATAAATAAGACATGTGTAAAATTTGAATGTTCTACGACAACGTCTTGGGGTTGCGCATCGAGCTTGAAATTTAGAAGTTTTTGAAAAATATGACTTTTTAAAAAAATCGACCAAAAAAATTCTTTTCCGAATTATTGGGCTCCCGAGGCTTTAGGAGTTGTATATTGTTATGAAAAACACGTATGCAAAATCTGGAGGGGCTAGAAGTTTCTAGCGATTGCACATAGAGCTTGAAATCTATAAATATCTGAAAAATTTGTGTTTTTTTTGACAAAAATATGTAGAAAGCAAAAATTATATTTTTAATGAATTAGTCCCTTTGAAAAATAGTCAGTAACGTTCGCAGTTCTTCTCTAGTACAACCATAATCCTTACTACATTACCCAGGACCCACCTCGTTGATTTGTCTGCGATCTGAGTCCTGCCCATGCCAGCCCAAGCATCCAATTATTGGATCATGCGTTTTAATGAATAAAGCCTAACTTCAAATCAAACTGTGGCATTTTTTGTCAAATCTATAAATATCTATCTAGATGTAATAATCTAGATCATAGGAAACCATCATCTGATAGAGGGATAAACAACAAATTTTGGAGTGGCTGTTTGCTATTGTGTGAAGTTGGCAAATACAGCATTGCAGAGATTTAGTTAGATTAGAGAACTGCATTTCTAGATTTCGGATGACGCCTTTGTTATTTTCAGAATTCAATGATTCGCCACCACCGCCAGTACATGTGAGGGTGCCAAGATCAATAGATTTCATGTCAAACTCTCCCAAATTTCCAATGAAATTCTTAAAATCAGATCGCGACATACGGCCAAAGTATGTTGAACCAGGTTCGATTATCAGCGAGATATTTTCTTTGTGACAAACACCTGGATGTAATTTGCAGTCAACAAATTTTTCAATGTATCTGGTTTTGTTCTTCCTCCTATCAAAACACAATCCAAAGAACATTTTAAAGCCTTCTTTTGTTTCTTCCACTGCGAGTCATCTTAGACATCCTCTAACTTTATGTGGGTTGAGAATCAGTTGAGAAGGTTTCTCACCATCTACATTCCTTCCGCTTTCTAGATTTGGAAATAAAGTTGATACCAGAGTTCCTGCTGCCCAGTCCGTAATAATTTTGTGTAACAGACTTGTGAAAGCACTGAGATTTTCATTCTAACTTGGTCGTTTGTGAACACATCTCCCAAAGTGGCGGTAGATAGGCATTCAGCGTTTTCTTCAATTCGTACTTCTCTTTCGTTATTTTCACTTTCCAAATCAATGACTCAAGTTAAAACATACACTGGATATTGAAAATTTCACCTCTTTCTCCACCAATCTCGAAATTTCTCTTTCCAACCTTTCAACTTTTCTCTCATTCACCATAAACTTTTCTACTTTACAATTGCATCAATTGTCACACATATAGCTCCCGTCTGGTCTGCTAATGACTCCCGTTCTGTGTGAGGTATGTGAGACTGTAGAGCCACACCTGCTCCGGGAAAAGTCAGTACATTAGCAAGGGCGATATTCAAAAGCTCGGTAAGGGAGAGTTTTTACCACTTTCTTCATAAACAATTCCTTATGTCCGTCTCTAACGTACGATTTATTTAGCTGCTGAACTTGCTCATTACCTTTTCTAACTATCTCTTGAATTCCTTGCATTGACACAGTAGGGATACTGGCCTTGATCCAAATTTCCTGTATTTTGATCGCCACAACTAAGGTTACTTCTCCTTCCGGTGGATCCTGCCCTTTATTCAGAATTTTTTCTTCTTAAGTATAAAATAGTAATATAGAAGTACGGGTATGTCTTCTTGGGTTGGTAACTTGGTACAAGGTAATTCTTTTGATATTCCCCGCACATCTATGAACACCGATTTTGTTCGATGTTCTGTTGCAGACAGTTTCACTCTATTCAGAATTGTAGCAGTGCAAAGCAACCACCTTTTAGCTTTTTTGAGAGTAAACTGGGAGCACCATCTATCTGAAATATTAAACTAAATGCCTGTTTCAACAAAATATATCCTGCCTGATTTAACCAAACGCATGTGCATCGCCATCACTCGGCAGGCAAACTGGCGATAGTTGTCTGGAGCACAGCTTGCGTACTGCGTCCAAGACAAAACGACAGCATGACGTGTGCATTGTATAAAACTATTCGTAAAGCCATTTTTTGTGATTTACTGAGCTTCTCTGAACATTTTTAACATATAAAAGGACCAAATTATTTTTAACAAATAAAGTTTGCTTTCTACATAATTTTTTCAAAAAACATATAATTTTCAGATATTTATAGATTTCATCTATGTGGAATCACTAGAACATGTCGTAGCCCCTCCAGATTTTGCATACGTGTTTTTCATAACAATATACAACTCCTAAAGCCTCGGGAGCCCAATAATTTGGAAAAGAATTTTTTTGGTCGATTTGTTAGAAAAGTCCCATTTTTCAAAAATTTCTAAATTTCAAGCACGATGCGCAACCACAAGACGTTGTCGTAGAACATTCAAATTTTACACACGCCTTATTCATATCAATATACAACTTTTGAGACCACAGGAGATAAAGATAAAAAAAAAAAAAAAAAAAAAAAAAAAAAAAAAAAAAAAAATTCGATCCACCCTATTGCACAGGCATTTGGGCCCGTGCCCTGGGCACACATACAGAAGCAGGCCAAAAAATTGAGTTTAGAGCTTTGTATAGGAGCATAAAGTTTTAAAAGTCCCCTGGGCACAAAAATATTATTGTCTGGCCCTGAATAAATGAATTTAACACAATAAAATGTGAAGTATTAGAAAATACTTGGGTGTATTGATAATAACCAATCATTATTTTGATTGCAAATTATAATTAATTTACTTACCAGAAAATATTTATATTGTAATGTGATACAGAATAGTATTACTAATGGATTATATTTATACAGAAAAACAAATATTTAGACAGTTTATGCGTTATAGTTTGTGCATAGTTATTCATAAATTTCAAACAAGCTGATCTAAGGAAGAAAATATATATAAAAAGTACTTTCAAAAACATATTTATACACCATTTTCAATATTTAATTTTAGCATTAGAAATAATTTGAATGGTGGTCTGTAATTTTAATTTAATTACATTAATTATAAAATAAAATATATTAAGTTTAATTTAATTAATTTTGATATTTGAAATAAAATGTGACTAATGACTAATAAAAATAACATGTAAAGGTTTTTGACAGTTTTCGACATGTCATGTCAATAACTAGTTTTTGACGTCAAAAACCCAACCCTGTGTTCTGGGGAATTATTAGACCCTGAACATTTTCTGGACCCCTGTTTCCTCCCAGCATAATGTTAACAAGCCACTATAAATAAAGTGATAGACTATTTTTATTCATCCCAAATAAGGAAATAAGTTCTTGTGAGCCTATATCTGACAACTTAAAGCACACATTTTAATTCTTTTTGATTTGCATTATTTAAAGTTTTAATTATTATTACATTCTCTAATTTAATAATTATTTAAAAATAAACTGTTGTCTTATTTTAATATTGTATTAATGTGTATCATAAGCCATAAAATGCTGTAAAGTGACATCCATTATAAATTCCTGACTTAGGGAAGATGTTATGACTATTCAAAAGTAAGTTTTGGCATCTTCACATGGCTATATTTTTCAAAAAAGTAGATAATTTTAAATAAAATTTCTCATTTTCCTTAGTCTATATTACCTTTATGTCAAATTTTATGAAACTTTGGAGCAATAAATTTTGACTGGCATATTAATTTGACGTGGAATAGTGTTTTATATTGTGACATAAAACAAATTATTACTGTGACAGCAAAAATTTAAATAATGACTAAAAAAAAAGCTTTAATATTGTTCTCTAATGAGATTAAGGATAAGACCAGGCACGTAGTCAGGAAAATTTTTCAGGGGGGATATGAACTTATATGTGTATTAGGGATGCACCGAATATTTGGTATTCGGTATACTGCCTATTCGGCAGACAAACCGAATATTCGGTTCGGCCGAATACTTAAATATTCGGCAACCGAATAGTAAACAAATTTAAGTATTCACCAATCAGTAAAGAAATACATATTTTTTATATCATGAATGAAAGATATAGCATAGTGCCATAGAACTAAATTGATTCAAGTTGTTACTTACCAATATCACATGTGAATAAGCGTTAGAAACCTTAGTCCTCCTACCAAAGGACCCCTATCTTTGGCAGATAGCCCTAACATAGTGTTCCACAATCACACAAAAAACTAATATCACAATGAAATTAGTTTTAATGTAAGAGAGAACATTCAGATGTTAAATTTGAATTTTGTGTTTTTCTTAAATTTTATGACACGTTACATTAACCTTGCTATTACTAACTGATTTAAATATGAAACAGTAACGAGGAAAAAAAAACTCATAACATTAAGTGTTCATGAATATGTAAAGTCAATTAACTGCTAAATATTTAATAAAATATGCAGGCAAAAAAATTACCACATTTCACTATTTAAAAAAGTTATTAATAAAATATACAGAAAACACACTTGGATATTAAATTTTGCAGCATTTTAATTTTTGAAGTTTTACACCGTATTAAATATTGTTTAAGAATAAACTAATTAAATTAATCATTGCAATCAAAGTTTAATAACGGTTTAATAAATTTTAACCAAGTATTTGGTATTCGGCCAAATATTTGGTTAGAATTTTAACCAAATATTCGGTATTCGTTATTTGGCAAAATATGGTATTCGGTGCATCCCTAATGTGTATAAATAGATGGAATTTCTGCACGGCATTAAACTTGTGATCACTAATCCAAAAATTTTGGGGGGAGAGGAGGAAGAAGATATATATCCCGATATCGATATCCACCCACCCCCCACCCCCCCCCGCCTGGCTAAGACATTAGTTTACTTTTCAATAGAGTTAGAATTTATTATGGTTGTATTTTAAATAATTTAGTAATTGGCTTTTACTTTCTAAGCTCCCTGAATAAGATTAAGAAATGTGCTACCATTTCATGATATTTATAAACCACATACCTAAAAAAACTTAAACAGTCCTTGATTAGTCATTTTCATCTGAACCAAAGTTTTTTTTTCTTTGGAAAATTTACATTTTTATTGTAATAAGGTTGAAAGAATTACCAGTAGCTGCTTTCTTATCTAAAAAAGTATTTTTTTAGAAACTACAGCTTATTTTGTTCTCAAATGCAAATAATTTTGCAAATAATGCAAAAAGAGTTTTGAGTCAGTTTAAGATTCAAATGAGTCCATAAAATTGTGAAAACCCTTTATTTATAATAAAATAAGTTATCTACTTTATGCACAAACAGTTGCAGTATTACAAATACAAAAACCACATTTTAAAAGAATGATTATTTCAGTAATTGAAATAAATTAATAAAAAACTATAGTCACTGGAAACATTTGATATCTATTTAGAGAGATATCTTGCTGTATATTATAGCACATGCAAGTTAATTATGAGTTACTGCCAATGTTCTTGCACCAATCTGCTAGTGCTTGAAATGCTGTAACATATTCATCTTCTTGAAATTTTTTGCTTGATTTTGCTGAATGATCATAGCCTTCTAGCCAGTGCATTTTGTATGGAGTTTTCAAGTCAAGTAGCACACTGTCCAAAATTTCTTTTTTGCACATGTCATCTTTGGTGCCACTCAAGAAAAACAAGGGTTTCTGGCACTGCCTTAAAGGAGCATCTCTTAATTCATTTGTGTCTTTCTCTTTGTGCAAGGGATATGACAAGCATATTATGCCCAGTATTTTTTCGTATATATCTGCAGTCACATCGCTTTCTGTTAATGTTACAGACACTCTTGCTCCAAAAGACCGACCTGAAAATTACTTTCATTAAGAAAACGCTTGTACAGTTAAAATTAAACTATACACAATATAAAATATGTTAAGTATATTTTTACAAGATTTTTTTTTAAATAAAAAAAATCTTCCCTTTTTAAGTGAACTTTAGTGAAGGTGCATTATTTCTTAAAATTGTCGGCAACAGATTTGAATTTTCAAAGCAAATTAAAGAATTCGTTGAACATATAACAACAATTCTGGAAATTGTTGTTATTTATGTATCAGTACAAATTCTGTCCTAGTATCGTCTAACAGGGTGTCTACGACATAAAGTAAGCTTGATTTCTAGACCATAACAAACACGAAAGCCTAATATCAAAATTACATCATTAATCATGATAAATTATATTTTAAAACTTAGCACTATTAATATACATTATACAATATTTTTGTATAATATTTTTAAGTTGCAGAAGTTACTCAATAAAACAAAACAGCATAATATAAAGTATTACTCAAAGATCATGAATATATGTAATACTTTAAAAATAATTGCTTACTTAAATTTAATTGCCGACAATAGTAAATTAAAAAAATATTTTAAATAAATTTATTTCTTTAAAGTTTTACATAAAAAGCATCTTGATTAAAATCTATTTTAAATTATTTCAGTTACAAGTTACACACTGCAGTTGATTACCATACATGTCTTATAATTCAATAATCTTAAAATAAACAAAACCCTGTAATTGCGTGGAAAAATCTCATTAATAATGTTTTAGAAGATTTTTAACTTTTATTTAAGAAAAATAAAAAATTTTACTCAGAAAGCGTAAAGGTTGTCAAAGTAATGATTTTACTTCTTTCTTCGTGCATTGAAAATTCAAAAGTGTGATGGCATTTGTATCTTAAGATAACAAATTTTTTCACTTAATAAATTTTACACTTTTTCAAAAGTTGTGCAAGACTGCCCTCATGCTTTATTTTAACCAAAACCATAAAAATAACAAGTTTTGTAATCACAAAATAATGGAACTACAGTAATGATTATAAAGCAAAGGATGTTTTGATTAGGAGGGAAAAAAATATTTGTGAAAGCAAAAAATCTTGGCATGTTTATTTTTATCCTTATTATTTCTTTTTAGGCATAAATTTAAGGTACTTTTGTTTACAGTAAATTTTACAAGATTATTTTTTAAAACAAAGTATGGTGGTATTTGTATTTTAATGCACCAATTTTTTTCCACTTAATAAAATCTGTACTTTTACCGAAGTTGTATAAAACCACCATTATGCTTTATTAAAAAATAAATAAATCTAAGGTTTTATTGCAAAATAAGGGGAATCTATCGGTTTATCAACAAATTTTTTACAATCACGCATCGGTTTACCAACAAATTTTTCACAATCGTGCAATTTTTCGGACCCAAAAATGACCAAAAACATTTTGTGTTTGATCGAAATTTTTATTGCATTTGGCGACATCTGCAATTTTTCTTAGTGTATATATATATATATGTAATAATAAAATAAACTTTTCTAATTTAACCTAATTTAATTTAATGTTATTTGAAAAAGCTTCTTTAATCTTTTACTCTTACTGTAAAATTTGTTTCTCGGTCATACAAATATTATGCTCGGAGACGTTTGTTGAAGTTCCATATGGAGAAAATTGTTGATTCAGCAGTACCTTCAGTCTTCTGTGGTTTTCATTACTACGTGCTTTTAGAACTCCTGGGTAAGCAGGTGTTTCTCATGTCTTGATTGACAAGCTAGTTAACTAATTACGTTTGAAAGTAACACCTTCGCGATCGTGCTGCGCCCTGCCAGCAGATATAGTAACTAAGGAGTATTTAAGCAAGAGCACGGAAATTTCGGGGAGCTTTACAGATCTCAGCTTAGCTTTTTAGGAGTTTGGAACGTGAAGCTTAGCAGGAGTTTCGAGCTTTAGCTTTTAGACTGTGATGTACGAAGATAGCCCCGAAGCTAAAAGGTCGCCGGCCTGACTCCTGCCCTCTGTCCGAACTTTGAAATAAATTATTCAACCTAGAACCCCAATGGAGTCGTGTCAGTCATTTCAACAAGGGATGGCATAAAGCCATTCTTTACATATATATATATATGCTAGCCTGCAATCAAAAGAGGAGAAATGGGGCACATGCCCCAGGCATAGTTCTGTTACTTCAAAATGGAAAGAAGGGATCATTAAAAATAAGGTTTGTCCTGGGTGTCGCGAGTGCGAGTTTATTTCGCAAGTTTGACTTGCGGCGAGTGGCAATGCCTCGAAAGTAAACAGATCGAATGTGTGGAGCGAAAAATGCTCTCTTGATTAGAATAGAATTTCCTCTACAACTTTTCGATTGAAACTTGATAATTAATTGTAATAGAGTACTCATCCTGTAAATAAATTTAATTATAAAGAAAATAAAAGCTCTCCCAATTGATTGAGTAGATAGGACATTTTTTGTCCTCCCACCTTTTGATTTTCGACTTTTACAATAGAAAATCAAAATTACAAATTATCAAAAAATCGATATCAATGATTCTCACTAATCTATCAAAATACTATAAATGAATTAGTAACTTACATTTAAATAGTAGGCAATAATGAATTAAACTTTATTAATTACCTAAGAAGAAAATAAATAAAAATTCAAATGAGGTAAATTAATGAGAGGAAAAAATTATATGATTAAGAAACACAAATACATACCGTAATTTATGGAAGAAACGCCGCACCCACGAAAATGAGCTTAGTTAGCTAGAAAATCATCAGAAACGCCGCAGCTGCGATCGTTGGTGGGGGGTGGGGGGGGGTGATCGTGGTCAGAAGAAGTCAATGTCAGATAAAATTCAATTTCTAAAATAATTTCTTAATTAACAAAAAATAAATAAATAAAAATCTTTTTTCTACCCCTTCCCATAGAATGTTTTAAAGTATTTACCGCTATTTTACGAAGCTTACGATTTCTATTTTCAAATAATCAGATATCAATGTTCATATTCACAAAGGCGAATTTATGGAAATAAAAAAATAAGTTCTAAAAACCTTCTTGCATCCGCACAAAGTTCGGACAGACTACCAGGCGCCATTAAAATGAAAACAGCAATCGATGTGTGAGAAGAGGCTCCAGTTAAAAGTAAACATTTTTCCCCCGCGGATGGCCAGCTGTTAGATTATGTAATGAGCTTGCTTCAGCAAATTGTTGTTTTAAACTGAATGCTGTGTAACAACACTCGATCATTCTATTTATTTATTATTTTTGATAATTATAATATTGGGATTTATTTTAAAAGCACTGAGCATTTCTTGAGCATACCAATTAGTTGGCAGTGTTTATTCGATAGAGTTTTCCTGCACAGGGCACAAAGCCGCACGGCGATAAAAAAAAAAAAAAAAAACTTTTAGATTTTTATTTTTTTTGGGGGGTGGGAAGGGTTAAACTCGCACCGAGCATAACATAGACTAATTTTGGCTGAAATTCAGTATTTTAAGAACAATAGAGGTTCATGTGAAAAACGGGTGCATTTAATAGAGGGTAGTGCACTTTTGCGGTATTTTACAGAACTTTAACCCTTCAAAATATATATTCAAAACTTCATTAAAATTTAATTATAGTTCTAAAATGTAGATGTAAAAGATTTACTGCTATTTTTTTTTCTTTTTACTTAATTGAGGAGACATCGGTTGGATGTATGAAGCCATCCACTTCAGAGCACCGGACATGGACCCATCTCAGGGCGCTCTGACTTTCTCCAAAACTGAATCAAAGATTAAACCTCTTTTCTATGGCGGTAGGTTCGCATTCTGATTCGCTACGCTGTGATCTGTGCACGCTAAAGAGTACGTGTCGGTGGTGGCGCCATCTTTTGAGAAAATTATCACTAAACTAATTTTTCGATTTTTCGTTGAAGATCGGCTAAAAAAAATTAAAAATATTGTAAACGCCACACTTACTATTTTTGAACTTTTAAACTCATAAACGCCGTGGCGTTTCTTCCATAAATTACGGTATCTAATACTAAAAATAATAATATCTTAACAGTTCTGAAAGTTCTAATGTTTTAAGAGTTCAATTAAGTGATGAAAGTTCAAGGTGGTAGAGTTTTTTTACCGGTCGTGTTAACACTCCAACTTTGGTTTTTTACTTTCATAACAGGGACTTCATTGTCTTTTCCTGGACAAAGGTCGATAACACGACCAATTGGCCAGTCAGTTCTCTTTAAATTGTCCTGTCCTATGAGAACATCAGGGATGCTACAGCCAAAACCTCAGTTTGTCTCAGCATCGTCTCAGTCAAAATCTCTTTTTGTCTCAATCAAAATCCTTTTTGTCTCAGTTTGTCGCAATCAAAATTCCTTTTTTCTCGGTATTTCTCAACTAAAATTTGTTTTTTCAAGTTTGTCTCTCAACCAATTTTATTTATTTTATCTCAGTTTATCTCTAAAATAATTTTTTCCCCCATCAATTTGATAATTAAAAGAAAGTTCAAGAAAAAAGAACCAAACAGTACGACGATTCTTAGGCTTAAACCAGGGATGACAATGTTTAGAATGCCAGAAGATTTGAAATGCAATAAAAATAAATTAGGGGACTCGAGGGGATTTTTTAAATAACATAAACCATGCTTGCCAGCACATCATGATTAAATTTGGTACATCTGGTACCTAAAAAATATAAGAAGTATACATAAGAACTCCATGAAATATGAAATCATAATTTTGAACAACCTACTCATATCAGAGATGCCACTAATAAAATAGCAAAAAAGAGGAAATTGTGCATGAATAAACAAAAATAGTGAAAAAAGAAGAAATCCTATGCAAATAAAACAAATAAGTGGAGCTTATTTTAGAAAAATGTAATGTATGGAGAAAAAGGAAAAAAAAAATACATATTTAGTTCATCTTTTGTTTGCTTTCATAAATATTTTATTTTTCATTGACAAAATATTTTTTGTTTCAACTATTTCACATCATTTTAATTTACGTCTGAACCTGCTCCATTTAGCAAAGTTTTTCCTTTACTGGTTTCTTTGAAATCAGTAATTTAAATTTGAAATAGGAGTTCATTTTTATTCTTACAGCATAGGAGATTTAAATTAAGGAATGCTAAAGGAAAAATACTAATTTTCAAGACAGATGGAAAAAGATTGAAATTGAGAGATGCTGGAAATAAATATTTAATTACTGCTGGAAAAAAACAAACACCATGAAATTTTTAGAAAAATTCTTAAACAATAGAAAGCTACAAGGGATGATATTCATTCTGACGATGGATGAAGAATGATTGAAACAAAAGAGCATAAAAAGAGATTTCTGCCGATTTATAATATAAAGAAAGCCAAGGCTTTATGAGGATCTCTAGAAAAGTAAACATGCATTTTTACTCTCATGGCACAAGAGGTTTAAACAATGGAAGGCTATATTAAAAATAGTCGTTCTCAAGATGGATGGAAAAAGATTGAAATTTGACAGGAACTGAGAATCTGCGATTTTCGCCACGCGCGCGATCTTTAAAAAAAAAAAAAAAAAAAAAAAAAACAGCAAATAAGGAGAAATGTACATGCCTGTAACCAGTCTATAGGGGAAAAAATAATAACAACCAAATAAGTATAAAATACGTGTCAATTTTTACTATTTATGGCACTATAGGTTTTTAAAAAATATGCTAAAGTTAAACTATTAATGATCAAATATGGATGGAAAAAGATTTAAATTCACATGTCGTATTAGCTATCGTAATAAATTTTATATAAGGGATATTTTGTATTCTTAATAACAAATTTAAAAAATAAATAAACGTAAAATAGGGGTCATTTTTTAATTTTATGGCACTGGAGGCTTAAACAATGGAAGGCTACAAGAGAAATATTGATTCTGAATATGGATGAAAAAAGATTGAAACGGACAGGGGAGCAAAAGAGATTTTTAGCGATTTATAAAATACGGATCTCCAGAAAAGTAATGAGCAATTTTTATTCTCATTGCACCAGAAGTTTAAACAATGGAAGGCTGTAGAAAAAATATTTATTCTCAAGATGGATGGAGAAAGATTGAAACTGACTGGAGGAACATAAAACCTGCGATTTTCACAATTAATAATAATTAAAAAAATCTCGAGTAGGCAGAAAACTCACATGCCGTAAGCAGTCCATAGAAAAAAAAAATAAGAAAAAAGGAATTAAATTAAAAATAAAGGTAAATTTTTACTCTTATGAAGTAGAGATTAAAAAATTAAGGATTAATATGGATGGGAAAAAAAACTATTGTATTAGCTATTGTAATAAATTTTACATAAGTGTTAATAATTTGCATTCTTAAAGGCACCCAGTTTTAAACAAAGAAATATCAAGAGAAAAATATTCAATTTCAAGAGGAGTATTTCAATTCAGTAGCATAATGCTTTCAAAAGTAGCAAGATTTGGCAACACTGAATCCATCACGTGCAGTTAATCCATTCTGACAAAGGAATAATGCGTTCAGAGGTAGATGATTCGCCTAATTTCGTATGACGTATTTGGATGGATATCGGCTAGTTGGGAGGGGGGGGGGTAAGAGGCAGTAAGAGGAAAAGAATTTCTTTCCTCCCCACGTGGTAGATACGAAATGAGCGTGGTTGCTGCAGTAGGTGTAACGTAGACCGGAAACTCAACTGTGAACCCACCCACCTCCCTTTACACCGGGAGCTTTTCTTTCTCCAATACCGGCCGGAGGTTTATTTTGAGGACCAGAATGTTCGGCACAACTCTCAACACGTGGTCATGCGGTGCGCGCTCCCGTGAGTCAGATTCAAAATTACTCATGTTTGCTGTTTTGGCGCAGAAACGACCGAAATCATACCGAATGTCGCAAAATGGCGCAGGCCGGCGGTTTTGTCTCAGTTCGTCGCAAATGTCACAGGTGTAGCATCCCTGGAACAATGTCATTTATTTCGATTGGTTTCACAAATTTTCTCTTCAAAGGTTTCTGCACTAGAAGTCCAATATATTCATCTCGGAATCTTTTCCGGAACTGTTCTCGCAATCGCTGGTGATATCTAAATCTTTTAGTCAGATTTACCTCATCTAATTTGTCTAGATATGGTACTCCAGCACTTTTAACATCTCGTATAAATAATGTGGGAGTCAAAGGCTCGAGATCATTAGGATCTTCCGAGAGATAAGTATGAGGCCGAGAATTAATGACTGTATATCACACAGAATGGTTGACATTTCTTCAAACGTCAAACAGGATCTTCCTAGAACTCTTCGTAGCAATTTTTTCACAGTTTGTATCAGTCTTTCTCACCAGCCACCCCACCAACTTGCGGTTAGTGGGTTAAACTTCCATTGTATTCTCATTTCAGATGAGAAAGTCAAAATCTGACTCCAGTCAATAGCTTTCAATAGATGATTTGCTCCTACAAAGTTAGAACCATTATCGCTGTAAATTGTAGATGGGCGACCTCTTCGAGCGATAAATCTTCGCAGACCCAGGAGAAAACAATTTGTAGACAAACTCTCTATAAGCTCTAAATGAACGGCACGGCAAACAGCACAGGTGAAGATGAGAATACATGCTTTCTTAACTGAAAAATAACTCGAATTACTGGTGTTAAACGATAAAGTAATTAAAAAACTTTGTAAAAAACACATTACCTATTACTTCTTATGTGTGTTTTTTACAAAGTTTTTTAATTACTTTACATGCTTTCTTAGCCGTCTTTAAATGTAGCGGGCCTGCCACATCAACTCCCATCACTTCAAAGGCAGATGCATCTTAAATTCTGTCTTCAGGAAGAGCAGATGGTAAGGTTTCTGCTGCTTTGGCTGTTTAACTCTTGCATGGGATACATTTAGATAGTACCCTTTGAACAGTTTCCCTTCCTCTAATTATCCAGAATCTTTGCCGTAAATGTGTCAGAACAAATTGTACACCGGCATGGCTAAGCTGCAAATGATGGTCAAATATTAGACAATGTACAAGTTCATGGTTTGATGGTAAGATAATCTGGAATCTTCGGGGATCTCTTCTAAGGATTTTGGTTTTCGATCTACCAAGTCCATCTTGGTCTACATAAGTCAAATGACCTTTCACATTATCTTCATTAAACGACTCATCTTGAACAATTTTCAACAACTTCTTTTCAGCTTCGTCAATTTCTTGAACAGTCAAATTTCCTTTCATTTTTTCTTTTGGCTGTCGACAATTTCTTATAAATCGCAGAATCCATGATGTCATTTGTACAATTTTAAAGTACTAAAAAAAATATTTCAAATACCATTTTTCTTTGGTAATAGTTAAATGCGAAGCAATAGATTTTCTTCTTCCCTTCTGAATCTCTTTGTCGTTCGGAACAACTTCAGATTTGGGCCATTTTTCTTCGTTTTCTTTAAGCCAATCTGGCCCCTCCCACCATCTGGATTTTGCCAATGTACTAATAGAACATCCATGGGATGGTAGATCTGCAGCATTTAAGTTTCCTGAGATCAGTGACTTAATTTCTTGTACTCGATTTTTAACAAAAACACCCCAATTTTCATCTCTTTCAATCCAAAATAATGCAGTTGAAGAATCGGTCCAATAGAAAATTGGTATTTTTTCTAAATCTAAAGCTTTTATCACAACTGCTGAAAGGCGTGCTCCTATACAACAAGCCAAAAGTTCCAATCTCGGAATCGTGGTTTTACGAAGGGGAACAACTCTACTTTTTGCAGAAACAAATGACACTGAAATAGTATCGCTTTCAGCTTTTCGAAGGAATATTACGGTACTATAGGCATCTTTGCTAGCATCACAAAAAGCATGTAAATTCAGTCCATGAATTGTGTCAATATTTAAACATCGAGGAATTTTCACATCTGATAAGCTATTTAAATCACGCAACCATGAGGAAAATTCTCTCTGATAATCATTTGGCAGTACTGTGTCCCATGCAATTTTCAAGTTCCAACTTTTTTGAATAAGCAACTTAGGAATCAATGTAGCGGGGCATAAAATACCTAATGGATCAAAAATCTTGTGAATTACACTCAACTATCTCTTCTTGTTAGGTCAGTGAAGGTACATTTCAATGGTGTAGTATCACAGAAAATATTATCTTCATCGTTATTCCACACTAGTCCTAAAACTGGAATGGGGTCAGAATAATTAATATTAGTGCTCAAGGATGTATGCTCCTACCTTCTTAAATCAAAGCAGGCAGTTGCCAAAATGTGCTTAGACTCTTCTATGAATCAATATAACGTATCAGCATCAGGTACTGAAGTGACACAGTTGTCAATGTAGAATGCCTTCATTAATCTGGAAACAGTTTCAGGAAAATTTATGAGATTCTTTTCTGGATGATAATTCAGTACAGCTCCTAATATGAAAGGGCTACAATTTAAACTAAATACTAAACGTTTGTGTCTGTAAGCCTTAACACTTTCCTCCATAAAGTTATCCCACCAAGCGAATCTTAGAAATTCACGATTGGGTTTGTATAACACAATTTACAGAAACGCTTTCTTGATGTCGAAAACAAGGCCTATTTTTTCTTTTCGAAATCTCAATAAAATGGAGGGGATCTCTTCTAGCAGATTTGGTCCTTTATGTAAACAATCATTTAGTGAAAATGAATTCTTACCTCGACAACTAGCATCAAATACAGGACAAACTTTCATGGTAGACGATTCCTTAAATACACCTCTGTGCGGCAAATAATGAGTCTTCTCAATTTCTTCAACAGGAACCTCTTTGATAACTTCATCTTCGATCCACTCATCAAACACAGCTCCATAATTCTCAAATTGATTTTTCTGAAGCAATTTCTTTGTAGCTGTTGATTTCAAACGTTCTCTGCAGACATCTTCATTAGAATTTAAAACAATTTCTTCTGCCACCCATGGCAAATGAACTTCATATCTGCCCTCAGTGTTCACAGTCACCATTACTTTAAAATGATTTAGTGCTGCTATTTCCATATTTTTCTTTGATTTCACTTTTGTGGGGTCTTGAATTCCTAATGTATCCAGCTTCCACAAATTTTCAATATTAGAACCACTTACAAACAAGGCTATAGATGCCATTGCAGAATTTACATCTCCATTTGAGTAATTTTTCCCCTGAATTTCTCCCATTACAATCCATCCAAACCTGCTCTCAATTGCAACCAATTTAGAATTTAGACGCTTTAATTTTCCACTTACGATGTCAAAATAATAATCTGCACCAATGAGTAAAGAAATATTTTCACTTCCTAAATTACCGTGATTAACATCACACAAATTAATTCCTTCATTTTTAAAATTATTAATCACATCAACAGGAGCATAGTCCAAGGAAGTACTCAATACTTCATCGATCTCTAATGCTTCTGTCATTAATTCGTCCTTACTGAAAATATCTTTTATTTTTACTTGCACTCAATCACATTTTATTGGTTTTGGCTCGTTTGAGCAAAGGTGTGAACCAAAAGTTCCTCTTCACCCGCTTTATTAAAAGACAACTTTCACAGCAGGTTCTTTTGAATAAATGACCGCTGACTACCTGGATCATAAAGGGCACAAACCACTTCATTTGATAATTTCCCAACGAAATTAACAGTTGCAGTTTGCAATAAAATTTTGTTTTGTTCACTGCTTACACAGGGTGGCTACAGAAATTGAGAAAAAAAGTTCCCTGATTTCCCTGACTATCTTTATCAAATTTCCAGAACTAATTATATACATACCATAATCTTTCATGTAAATCACCATTGTGTATCATGCACCAACAGGTGAATGCTTCATATAGGGAAATAAATACCACAAAAATGCATGAAAACCACAAAAATGCTTAATATTAATAAAATTGTAGTTCAGTTTCGTAAATCCAAACATAAAATTTAGTTGAACACTAAAAGACAGTATGTAGCAGAAAGTTTCCTCGTGTTATAAAGATAGTGTTCAATTTTAAGCGTAAGGATGACTGATCAAAATAAAATGGCCACCTAGTCAGCTTATTTTATTTCAATCAATGTATCGTTTCAAATTTTAAAAATATGTAAAAAGGCTTAAAAATGAGCACTATATATTAAAAAAAATCATCATGCAGGGGAGCTTAGCTGGCATCACACAAATGTCCCATCACTTTAAAAAAACACAATGGCGCAGTAGAAGACTAAATCATCTTTTTCCATTAATTTTACCTATGACTTTATTCAGGAAGCAATTCACATGAAAAATTGATTCACATGCCGATATGATTTGTATATCCGGTTTCTTGTATGATCCACATCTTAGAACAAGTCCGAATACATGCGCTTTTTTGGATTCGTATAGTGATAGTGCCTACCCAGCAAACACACTACTGCCCGCAAAATGACGCCCGGGTACCCGTCGTGCTGGCAAAGTGCCATATACCGGGAGCAAGGTAGATTGCCATCGTCTGGAAGTCACTGTAGTAACAGTGTCTGAAAAGTGCATATGTGCCAGTACATAACTAGTAACGGCGATCTGCCATGTGTCTATGAAAGGCACAGAAAAGTTAACGGCGTGGTACTGCTTAAAATGTACCGGACCAGCACTATTTGGCAGCAATGGGCATGTAGATATTTCGTAGTGTTGGCATAAAATTTCGTTATTTTAATTAAATAATATCGTTTCACATTCATACGGTGTAGAAGTATTAGGCGATATAAGTTCCGGGCTCCCAAAGGCAGGGTCACTGCAAAGATTTTTTTTTTGAGGGGGGGGGGGGTGGTAAGGGGAGAAGTTCATATTGTGCCTTCAAATATTTTAGTACTAAAAACTAAAATAATACAAACGAGTTCAGTATGCTATAAAAATATTTACTACACCGACAGTGTAACCTCCACTCTGTATACGACAGTATATAAATGTACTATGTACAGAATTATGAATTTTAATCTTAAAATTTTTATAATTTATATTAATTTTTTACAATTTTGCTAAACTTTTCCTGAAAAACATATTTGGAGACTTTTTCTACGTTAAGCCCCTTTTAAAATCTACCGAAGTAGGGTGCAGAAATATGTTAGAGAGTATTACACGAAGACCAGTCAGGGTTTAATTTGCATGAGATTCTTTTTTTCAAAGAATTTTAGATTAAATTAAAATTTTTAACAGCCTACATAATTGCTTCTATTGATATTTTTTTATTATATTAAAGATAGCAGTGATAAAACAATATATTACTTAATTTTTAAATATAAATTAGGTAATTAATGTTCAAATTTATAATAAAACAAAGAGCTCCTGCAGTTATTTTGTTAGAAATTCAGCAATGAACCAGTATTTACATGTAATAGTCAGAAAGTACGGAATGGGAAAATTTATTTTTAAAATTTTATTTCATCTCTTTCTATCTGTTTCTATTACTCTCGAATCAAATGTTTTATTCCCTCACCCTTTTATGGCCTCAAGAATTATACTATAGAAGCAAGAGGTCAATACATCTACCGAGGGTCAACTTAACTTCTCACGGCTGCAGATAACCAAGAATCGAACTGTTATCGCGGATTTGGCTATATTAATTCAGATTATTTATACGAAGTACAAATGAATTTTTTATGCATTTGAAGAAAGAAAATAAAAACTTGCTTGTCTATTTTAATCTGAGATGTGCAAAATAGCCTATATATATATATGTGTGTGTGTGTGTGTGTGCATAATGCACATAAAATATTTCTAAAACGCGAAGTTAATATTAGTGTGTGTGTGTGTGTGTGTGTGGGGGGGGGTCTGCTAGCTAGCTGCAGAATTGCAGAGTTTCATTAAAACGGAAGTGGTGCATTTTCTGCCAATAAATATAGTAACCCGCTTTTCTTTTGATGTTTTATTTCGTTTCACAAATCTTGAAACATTGAGTGGGAGGCCTGATGAAATACGCTTTTTAAAGATACTAAGTTTTTCCGGTCTTTGTTGTAGACTTTTGAGAAGGTTATTGCTACAGACTAGTGAGATATCTCTGTTAGGAGCAATAATAATTATAATAACATATGCTTCTGCAGTGATATCTTGCTGGTTATGGATACAGAAAGTGGATTTTACGATTTTTAAACAGTCGGGAAAATATTACAGGTAAATTTTTACTTTTACTGTTTTTAATGTATACACGGTCTCCACCGTTGACTTTTTCAACTAATTTAAAGATTAGGCGACTTTTTGAACCAAAAAATGTCATTTTCATACTGTTTTCAAGTTTTGGATACTTGTACCTTACTCCAGGCGACTAATTTGAAAATCTGGTGTTGGTTTTTGTCAACTCCCTTTTTTGTCAAAGTTGCTATTGAGCTTTCAGCAAACATTCTAATCTGTTTTTTTAATTGTGCTATAAAAATAAATGTATTATATGTTCTGTTATATATATAAGTTTTTAAATTTATCATTTTATTCAATCCTTCTTAAATGAAGCTAAATTAAGCATGTTTATTTCTTAACTACAAAATCATTAAAAAATGTTACTATTTTGGGAACTAAAATTGAGAAAATGGCTACTAAACTGGTGACTTTTTTTAAGTCGGTGATGTTACTAATGATACTTATTTTAGCTTATAAAAGTACTTCCCTCCATAAAATTTGAATCATGTAGTATACAACAGGTATAGGTACAGAAAATTTCTTTTCAGAATAGCTAACATTAAAAAAATAATTTGATCTAAACAAAATGTACAATAAAGCAAAATGTTACCCTAAAGTTATGTGTGTTACCATCGTACAATTATTTATTATTATTTCCTGTATTATTTATTATTACTTCCTGTAGTTATTTATTATTACTTCCTGTAAGATTTTGTTTAGTGCATACACACATATATATATATCAACCATAAAGTATTATAACTCATTTATAAAATCTCTGATAGCATCTGTTATAGATGTTGTTCTGACGTGTACGCCTCTCTCATAAAAAAATCTTTTGCAACTACAAATTTGTAAGAAAATTGCAGTTTTCATAAACTGCACACAATTCACTAATTATAGGCGCACATAATTTGCAAACGATTGCCCAACGGATGTTGCTGTTTATCTTTCATTTATGTTGTTTTTCATCTTTCAAAATGTTACCCTTAAGGAATGTTTTTTTTTTCTTGTTCGGGGTGGGGGTTGATGAATAAGCCCCCTCCCCCGAATCCGCCACTGGCTCGTATTTTAATTATGGCAGCATTACTGTAAATAGGCACTAATCCGGTACCGTGCCATTATATTGTAGTCACTGTTAAGGTGCCAGGCCAGTGCCTTTATTTTTAATAATAGCCGGCACCCGGCCATTTCATTTTGGGCATTTTAAACTTAATGGGCCAGTGCCTTTATTGTGAGTAACGGCCGGCACATGCACTATGCCAGCAGAAAGCCGTTGCCTTCCCGGGCTTCTGGCAAGGTACTTCTTGGGCGACCACTTTTGCTACGATTCAGTTACTTTTTGCAGTGCCGGGCCGGTGCTGGACGTAAAGGCAGAAAGGCACTGGCAAGGTACTTCGCCAGCAGGTATGTGTTTGCTGGGTACATCACTTGAGTCTCGGATTCATATTTCTATGTTCTCGTATGATCTGTATTCTGGTTTCGGATTCGTAAAATGTCTGTATCTGTGCATCAGTTGAGTATCGTGTGATCCAGAACGGAGCCGCGGATCAGATTGACAATTAAAAATGATCTAGTTCACTAGGCAAAAACGAAAGTTCCCTGAATTTTAAATATTTTTGCAAAATTCCCTGATATTTCCAGATTGATAAAGTACCCTGATTTTTCCATGATTTCTCTGATCTGTCGACAGCCTGTTACATGATTAGAAACACTACAGTCAATTTTACTTTCCTCTATGCTCACATATTGTACTGCTGTATTGTCATTTTTAGGGACATGTTTAGCTATCGCATTATCAGATTTAGAAGATTTTAAAGTTTCCGTTTTCTTATTTTCCCTTTTAAAAGAGAGCAATATTATGTAATGGTCCACAAAAGGTACAATAAAAAGAATCTTTCCTATCACAATTTTGCATCAGATTTTGAGATTTTTAACAGAGAAAACATAACTAATTATGCTTGCAAAAATCCTTTCTCTGATTTACATTAAAAGAACAGCAATCCTCGCTCTCATGTGTTTTATGACAGAAAACACATGACTCATTCATTCATAGGCGCCGACTTCATGGGGCTTGAAGGGGCTTCAGCCCCCCCAATATTTTTATTCAGGGGGCTGAGCCCCTTCAAAAACTTCACTCCAACTTTTTTGTGTCAAATCATATTTCTTCCTCCAAATCAGTTAAACTTAAGAATCCTAAAAATAGAGAATGTATCGCTAGCTTCTTCTGTCTCCCACTCCACTTTTTCTTTCACAGGGATTCAGGAATTACGTTGGGCGCCTGTAATGCCGTAAGGCACGGATGTCAACCTTCTTTATCAAGAGCGCAAGCAAAAACAAATGACCATCAGATAGCTAGGCAAAAAGAAACGGGTGTTTTCCCCCACAAGAACCCTTCAGATTTAACACTGTGACACAATTGATGATGGAATTGCTTTCTAGTAGGGAGAAGACTGCGCTTTTTTTAGGAGGGTCGTTCTCATGTAATGTAATCTTTCTTTTTTAAATCAGTACAGCAAAAGCTTTCACTTTTGTTCTATTGTGAGATACAGACTCTTCTGTAGACGTCTTCTGACCATAAGGGAGATTTTCCCATTGTGCAAAACTGCAAACGATTGTGACATTCCCATTTCCCAGCAGTATTAAGTTTCGATGCTAAAAATAAACCGTTTAAATGTGACTTAAAAACAATTCAAGGCAGAAAATTGATACTCAAATTTAAGTTTGAAGATTTTAAATCATGAAGAACCTTGTGAGATAGATGAAAAATTGATGTTTAATACAGTTTCGGATATAGACAGTATTCATTTCTTTATACGCTTTATCAAAACTTAACTAATATCGTACGCTTAACGTTTCTGATTTAGCTACAGTTCAGAGCTAAATAAAAAATGATTTCATAAAAATCTTCGAGCAGCACAACTTCTGGATTATATTTTATAATTGCTTGCTCTTATCTTCTCTCTTTACATATAAAACTCTATCCCCCATCAAGGGCGTAATCAGAGGTGGGGGGGGAGGGCTACGCGGGCTGAGCACTACTTAGCTGTCTCCCAGCCCCCCCACGATTTTCAAAAATTTTTGTTAGTTTACACATAAATAAGAAAATTTAGAAACGAACATTTGAAAACCATGAAATCTTTAAGAAGACTCGTTGTTTTAGGCGAATTTCGGTTCATTATTTTGCTACTCTTGGCTGCATATGGTGCCAGTGGCGGTTCCAGAGGGGGGTCACAGTGGTCTAGACACTAGTGGTAAGGGCCTAGATTAACCATCTCGCCAAGAAAGAAGCAAGAAAAAAAATGAGGGCCCAAGCCGAGGTTGGACAAGGCCCAAAATTCAGAGAGGCCTTGATCATGTGCATACATATCATATTGTGTTGTTGAAAGAGAATTCCTCTTTAGAAAACCATTAGTCTCTGACTAATTTACTTTATTTTATAACAACACTAAAGTATGCACACAATATTCTGACTATGTGCTCAGTCGTTGTTCCTTGGCAGAAAAATATGCAGCCGTTTTGTAAATATGTGCATTCATCCATAGAGGGCAAAGGAAAGGGGAGTCACAGCGAGCATGATTAACGTAAGGGTGAATGGGGTAGTTGCCTTGAACCCACAATGAAAGAAAACGATCAAAATCAAAAAATGGTTTTAGAAAAATGTGTGAATTGGGCGTGTGATACATATACTCGTATTCGACCCCCACCTCCACCCCACACTTGCAAATAGATGGGATAGGCTCCCTCTTCTGTAAAAGCACTCTATGAAGCACCTATGTTTGTAAATTATTATTTATGGAATATCAAACTAGCGTAACTGCTACAAAACCATAAAAATTATAGAGGAGGAAGGAGGGGGCTTCATGGGGAAAGAGGGACTATACCTAAACAGGGCCGGATTACCCATTAGGCTGAGTAGGCTTTCACCTGTGGGCTCCTACCATTTTAGAGGCCTGCGTTAAAATTTAGAAGGAAAAAAAATATAATCAAACATTATTAAAGCTATTTTAGTGTTAATATTTATACAGTATATGTATATGTAACTCTGAGAAAATAATTCCGATTCATTATTGACTTCGTACACAAGAAACACTTTTTGGCATTGTACACTTCTTAATTGAAATTTGAATGAATATGTGCTAGAAAGTTTGAAGCTGACTATTTAGCTTGAATTTTTATGTGCACATTTCAGTGATACCTTGCATTAGATGGATGTATATTTTGCAAATTCAATAAGGAGAACCTTTAGCACTATGTTTACACGAACGGGCTATGGTAATCATAAGAAGGCTTATAAACAAAATACCCTTCGTACCCCAGTCATCACAATCATATTTTATACAACTTTTTTCCGTTCTAAATAAAAATTAATTTTCGTATATTGTTGCACAAATATCATCAGAATAAATTTCAAATAACATAATGCGTTATGGTTTTAGCTTATAAAATGAATACTATGTATCCATTTAGCCAAAGCGTCTCCGACTTACCAATTGCTAGTGTGCTAGTTTAATTTGTTTTGATAATTGTTCAGGTAATCTGGAACAATTTTCCAAATAGAAGGGTGATTTAGAGTGCAGTGGAGTTTTTATATATGTTTTAAAAATAATATGGCGTAGACTATGATTTCGAATTAGATTTCATTCATTTTGTTTTCATTTTTCATATTATTGAGTATTCTTAAAAATTGTCTGTAAATATCTACAATAATTCAGAGTGATAATTTTGGCATTGTATATCTGTTTCTGTGTTATTCCACTTTTAAATTTAAAGCACGATTATATTTTATACAACTTTTCTCCGTACTGAATAAAAATAAATTTTCATATATTGTTGCACAAATATCATCAAAATATGTTTCAAATAGCATAATTTATTATGGTTTTAGTTTATAAAATGATTACTATGTGTCCATTTTGCCAGGAGCGTCTCTGATTTGCCAATTGCTTATGTGCTGGTTTAATTTGTTTTCATAATTGATAAGGTAATCTGGAACGGTTTTCCAAAATGAAGTGTGATTTAAAGTGCAATGCAGATTTTATATGTCGAGTTTTCTATGCCAAGTTCCACACGAAGCCCCCCCCCCCCCCCCGGCCTAGATCCCTCGCGCAGATAGTTGGCCATAACACCACATTTCAACATTTCTTTTCATTTTTAATGTTATTGAAAGATTATATGAGTATTCTTAGTTTAATGTAAAATGAAAGTTTTCAGTATTAAAATGTTTATGAAGACCTAAAATAGTGTAGACTCAGAATTTTGATATATTCTCGCACTTGGATTTCTTTGTTAAATCATTTTTAAATGTTAACAAGGATGATATTATTGAAAAATTAATTTTTTTCCTGCTGTGAAAATACTACGAGAATGAATTTAAAAGTATATTTTATTTATTTATTTGTTTTTACAATTCAAATCACGGAAATCCGTTTAAAATGTATGTGTCGAAGAGAGGACTTGTAACTTTGTATGATGGTTTGTATATTTGTTTGATTTGTTTTAATACATGGAAAGGAGGTATTTATTACTTCTTTGTTTATGTTTTTTTTAAATAATTTTAAATGTAATCTGTAAAAAGTTGTCAAAAAATGTAATTTAAATGTGATCAGTTTTTCTGTCTTAAAGTAGTGCGACATTTAATTAAAGTCGATTCAATTTATGGGTATTTCATCATGTAGTAAAATAAAAAATACTATTTTATATTAGTAAAAATTATCTCTGATGAATGTTTGCAAGTAAATAAAATAATCCAGATTTTAGTATTTCGTTTCGTTTGTACTTCTAGGGTATTTTGAAATATTAGCTGGAGTAATGTTTTGCAGAACAGTTTTCCACATTTGACTGCATGCATTTTCTTTCCTATGAAATTATCATTAAATACATTTCGAAAAAGATTTTACTTGTTTTGCTGTTATTAACTTAATTAAAATTCAGTTGTTCTTTCAGAAGGGAGATTTGCTTTCTCCATATGTGTACTGAAGACTGATTCGAGATCTTGAGTTCAAATACTTAATTTAAAAAATGAGTTCAAAAAATTTTTGAAAAATTTATTAAATGGAATTCCTTTTATTTTCATGAAAGTGTTATGTTAAAAAAGAACATTTTGAAATCTCAATTCTAAAGTTTCTGAACCCCTTAATTATACTGACGGAGAGAAGGATTTTGTGTCCCCCCGTCCACCTCCGTAAGGATACGAGCCCCCCCAATAATTTTTACAAGTCGGCGCCCGTGCATTCATTGATGTTAATAATTCTGTTACGGCAGAAATATATGGTCTGTAAGGCGCCTTTCGCCAGTGCTAGCTGTGGTTGGTGTTTATATTACGCTTTTCTTTATCTTTACTCCAATTCCCCCCGTAACCTACAGTCTTGCTTTGCGGGGTTTTTTCCGATTTATGTATTTGAAATGCTCTTTCACACGATTCAACTTCATTTTGAAGAAAGTTTATGAGACTTTGAACATCCATTTTTTATCATTACATGGTTGCCACAAAAAATTTGAAATTAGTTTCCCTGACCACAATTGATAGAATTACCTGACCATCACGGTCCTAAAAAATACAAGTAATAATGCCAACATACCCATTCCACTTCGCAATAACAGGCTATAGTTATTAAAATAATACATTTTACATGCATTTATGGTACTATAATAATTTACAAATTAAAAGCGTTTTTATGCATGTTTCTAAAATATAAGAGTACATCTCTGTCTTAATGGATTAAAAATGATACTTAAATTGTAGTAAATTCTATTAATTATATGATAAAATATTTTTAAAAACTTTTCCCCATAGCCGTTCAATGCACTCCTTTTTTTTTTTCTTTTACATTTACAATGAAAATACATACATAAATAAGTAAATTTTACTTTCTTAACCGTTTGAGCCCTAAGAGGTATTGAAAAGCACTGTTGAAGAATCCCAAACAACGCAATGGTGCTTTCTCTAAATGAGTACAAAAAGACCTAAGCAGCACGATAGCACTTGCTTTATTTTATGATGAGAAATACCAAGTAGCACGATAGCGCTTTGTTTATTTTACATTGATGAATCCCAATTGTAAACCTACCTAAATGATACTTAAATTGTAGTAAATTCTATTAATTATATGATAAAATATTTTTAAAAACTTTTCCCCATAGCCGTTCAAGCCCCATAGCCCCATAGCCGTTTCCTCATAGCCGTTACCTATTGTAAAATGTACTACAGTAGAACCTCGATTAGCGCTTGTCTGCTTCTTCTTCACTTTCTATCGCCCAAAAATTTCTCTTAACAAACATGCATTTTCAAAGTTTTTTTTCCCTCCTTTTGTATTCAAGCCGTCATTTCTAAACTACGAGAACAGATGAATATTTTGGAATTCCCTTTGATAGAATTCCTTCTCGCAAGCTTAATTCTCGGTATGAGTGTACTCTTCCCCACTTTCAAACACACCTGTTCTAAACAAAAACACACCCCATTTCGAAAGTGGGAAGGTCATACTTTTGCCAAATTTTTTAACTGGCGCAGATGAAATTGCTACAGACATTTTGAAAGATAGTGTTTCTGAGTTTTCAAGCCTTTTTTTTTTTTTTAGCACAATGAAAGTTTTGAAAATTGTGGGGATAGAGAAATCCCAGATTGGTTGAAATGTGACGTGGAAGATGCAGGCTTCCAGTTGCTTAATGATGAGGAATTAATAGCACAAGCCCGAAAATCTCCAAAAGAAGAAGATGATGATGAAGATAAAAATGATTCTGGAGTAAATAAGATCAATAACAATGGTGCTTTTGAGTGTTTCTCAAAAGGCTTTCTTTGGTTCGAACAACAGGAACAGTGTGATTCCTCTGAACTCATACTAGAGATGAGACGGGCTCTGTAATTCACAATTGTGTTCGGGCTCGTGAAAAATTTCTCCTTTATTGAACAAATTATTTGAAACAGATTTTAAAAAATGATTCATGAGGAAAATAAAAGTACTTATAAAAAAAAATAAAAAAAAAAATAGCGGCACGGGCACCAAGGGCGGCTCCAGCCTAAATTTTCGGAGGGGGCCATTCAACTTTTTAGATAGTCTATAAATTCTTTAAAATGCCAATTTAACGTGAGGAATCGTAAAGTATACGAATCTAAAGTTAAAAAACAAAAGGTTCGGAGGGGGCTATGGCCCCTATAGCCCCCTCGCTGGAGCCGCCCTTGACGGGCACCTAGAAGGTGCATGAAGCTCTTTGGGTATTTTAGAATGGCGGTTTATATTCCTTAGTTAGTCATGAGATCCGACATTTTTTGATAAAGGATGGTTACAAAGTGCATTGGGAGTTTGCAACTATATTTGTCTTGATAGAATACAATAGTTTGTCATTGATAGAATACAATAATTTGCACAATCGGCAAAATTTATTGTATTCTATCAATGAAGTAATTGAATTTTTTTTTAAATCTTTAGTTGAAATTTCGGGCTCGGGCTCCGACTTAAATAATATTGCTCGGGCGGGCTCGGATTAAAAGTCCTCGGGCTTCAAAAAATGAGCCCGAACTCATCTCTAACTCATACTTTTAAGAAAACTTTGGGATAGAGCTGCATGGCAAAGGATGGCCAATTTACACCAGATGAAGCTTCCATTTAAACCATTGTAAGTTTTTGTTTCAGAAATAAATTTATTTTCATTTATAATTTTAATTTATTTAACAGTTAATAGTCATAATAATAGTTCAATGACGATACTATATATTAAAATAGAAGATTATTAATGAATTCTCGATTATCCGAAATAGGTTCGGTCCCAATTACTTCGGATAATCGAGGTTCTACTGTATTTACATTAAAAGGAGCTGTGTGATGTACTTCCTTCAGTAAATCTGAGTGCACGACTTCAACAATCAATAACACATCATCAGTTGCCCGCAATGTTCGAAATGTACTGGGTTTTCTTGACATAAAATCTTAACAGCGTGATCACACTGCTTTGGACTCAAACAATTAACTTTCAATATATTTTCCCCGACTGAACTGGAGTTTTCCCCGACTTTCCTCTGTAAATTTAAATTTTTCCTGACATTCCCTGACCAATTTCATTTTCCCTGACTTCCAAGGTTCGTGGCAACCATGCATTACCTTGAATGCGGGTAAATTCTAAAGTTAATTCACAAGGAAGTAATTTAAGTAATATTGGACAAAGTAAACAGCTATAAGTATTCTTTGCGACACCTAACGCTTCTAAGCTGTGAATTTGAGTTTCACATTTATCATACAAATTACGCAGTCCCTGGATATCCGACACATTCTTAACAGGAGACAAATTCAATAAGTTGTTTAAATGTGCATGAACTAACATATCCTCATTTCCGAAACATTGTTCCAAAAGTGTAACAGCAGCTTCATAATTTTTTTCAGTCAAACTAAACCCACTAATAGTGTTGGCGGCTACTCCACCTAATAACGATTTTAAGTAGTTGAATTTGTCTATATCACTTAATGATGGATTATTTTGAATAGCATTTTCATACTGGTTCATGAAATCTAAATATTTATCTGGATCTCCATAGTATTTTGAAATCATAAGTTTAGTCAATTTCACAGTCTTTACAGAATTATTTACATTATCAAGTGTGATGGCTGAACTTTCAAGAGCATTACTACGTTCAGGTGTACTCGAACGTAGCATTATTGCTGATAAAGAGATGTTATGCGCCAATATCGGCGATCCCTTTTTATTTCGAATATTCTTTAACTGTGCCAAAACTTTTGAACTGCAAATGATGATTTTTTGACTGTATTCGATAGCAGTTTTCATTTCTAAATCAAATTCCTTTTCATCTTTAATTAGCTTCTGAATTTTCGTATTGAGATCTTTAACTCGTTCAGAAACTTCCTTTAAATAGGCTAAGCATTCTTCAAGAGTGGTGTCGGTATATGAATCGAAACTATCCTTAAAATCAGATTCTATTTTATTAATGTATTTCGTTATAGAAGTTCTAAGAACAGCTCTTGTTTTCTTAAGTTTTAAAAGTTTATCCATCCTTAAATATTCAATTAACACTGATATATTCAAATGAGAGACTTCAATCAAATAAAATAAATCAGCAAGGTATCGATTCTGATATAACCCTGAGCTATTTAAGTAAATTCTATTGAAATCAAATATAACTGGGTGTTATTCTAATTACAAATCCTATTGACATCCAAATCAAAAATCATGAATTGCATTTATACTTATTGTGAATGTTGAAATTTCAAGAACAATAACTGAGAACAATATCTTGATGTGAAGTGAATAAAAATCTCTCACCTTTCTCTTTCTAAAGGTCCCGTGATGAGGCACCACAAAAAATGTTCTATCTACTCTATGTTCTTTTTTTTTAATTGGGAGAGCTTCTACAGGGCTTGTACTCATTTTTCAAAATGAAATTCCCTGAGTTTTCCAGGTGATTTTTCAAGAATTTCCAGGTCATCGCAAAAAAATAAACATAAGATAAAGACTAAAACTCTTTATTTACACACCCCATTCTAAGGTAATGAAATTATGACAGCACTATGGTAATAAAAATTATACTCTCCCTCAATTATCGCAAAATCAATGGATTACATTTGATAACATGGTTTTAAAATTAATTTCACCTATAAAATATCAGAAATTATGCAACAGCTTTACAGAAGTAAAAAAGAATTTTTGGGACCACTTCACTGATTGATAGTTTCAAGATATGTTTTTTTATACTATTGCCAGTACACAAGGCTATTGGTAAAAATTGCCATATTCTTTAGAACTAAGTAAAATCCACCAATCCTATACATATACAATGAAATATTTAACATTACAGAAACACACATTCTACACTGTATTCTAGCAAATATCAGCAGAGTTTGTATATACGTGATAACAATATTACACAATCAAACTTTGCGCACAGTAAACAACACAAATAGCCCCTCCAACTCAAATGAGAAAAGGGAGCAATCACAAATGCTCAGAACTGCAGAGACAAAATGAGAAGCAAGTGTGCTATTCATCCTAAGCAGTCTTAAGTGATAGATGATTAATCTTGTATAATCCATTTCCAATTGCATGAGTGCTTCATTAGTGAAGTAGTTGACCATTGAATAGGGTGAAAGTCATAAAAATAAAGAGAGGGGGTAAATTTTCTTAAAATTCCAGGGTTGAAGCTGGATTTTCCAGGTTTTTAAAGCAAAATTACATTTTTCCATGAGATTTCCCAGAGTTTTAAGAGCTAATTTTCAATTCCCCGAGTTTTCCAGGTTTCCCTGAGGGCGTACGAACCCTGTTCTAGTTTCTTTATAATTAAATTTATTTACAGGATGAGTACTCTATTACAATTAATTATCGAGTTTCAATCGAAAGGTTGGGAAGAAAATTCTATTCTAATCAAGAGAACATTTTTCGCTCCACACATTCGATCTGTTTACTTTCGAGGAGTTGCCCCTTGCCGCAAGTCAAACTTACGAAATAAACTCGTGCTCGCAACACTGGACAACAAGATTTCTAGTTGCAGCCCTTGCATAATATTTAGAAGTAATCTGTAATCGGAATGCCAGTTCAGCTAAGACGTGTCCGAGGGGGAAAAGAAAATTGCAAGTGTGCGACATAGGGGGAAAAAAAAAGGAAGGGGGAAAGTGATAGTATTTCTCATCATGTGCGATTTTCTAAAGAGGTAAAAAGTCTTAATCATAGTCAGATAACGCAGACTCATGCCGTGCGGGGATAATTCAAAGGTCTTGCAGATAGTTTTCTGGTAATTCCAAGTTTGTTTTTTTTTTAAAATAAAAGATGGATAGTTACCTAAAAGAAATATCTTTTAATTCACTAATGCGCAAGCGCCTTGCACAGATATCATTTATGTATGTACACATGTTCATATATGCACTATGTATTTAGTTATACAAGCTATTATGAGTTTGTAGATAGTTTTGGATTATGTGTGCAGATAGTTTTTCCTTTTATCTGACTATGGTCTTAATAATTATTGTTGTGCAATAGTTTATAATTACATAATTATAAAACAACTCCCGACACTTCAGGGATTGCAAAGCTGACCATATTGCCCAAATTTTGAATTTCCTAATTGATAAATTCAAAATAATCTCAATGTTCCCATCATTGCGCATTTTTGCACTGTCAATTAGGCTTTTGCTGAGAGTGTACTACAGTGAAAATGAATATCTCTGAGGTGTGTACAGGCAATGAGAAAGACTTGCATTCTCATAATCATCAATTTCATTTTTATGGAGCAAAGGACCTGATTTGTCGCGTTGGGGGCATTGGGCAAAAGCTTCATTGGGGGCCTGAGTGCTTTCTCCGAATGCCCTCCCAGAAATCAGGCCCTGATGGAGCAGCCTGTTAGCCCTTACAACACTTTATGTTCTTGTCCCTGTTAAACATGTCAAATATATTACTTACCTTTTAGAAGCTCCTTTAATTTCTTCCTATGCTTTATGAATAAGTATTTGGACGTACTTGGAGCCAAATATGTCTCCCATACGCTTTTACCAAGTCAAAATTACTTTTTTCATCACAAACGACGATGTTTACCATTTGCCGACCGTTCGCGGAATGTTGTGTTTACACTTTTTCCCGCCAGGCGGCTGAACTTCTGTGAACGTGTTGCTTTGAGATGACGTTTTCCTGGTCATGCTCATTACCCGTATTTTTACGGTAACTGCGTAGTGTAGCAGGTATAAATACTTGTACAAATGTGTAGCGTTGAGCTTGCTTAAAACTTGTTAAGAACTCGTTCAAGAACTTACTTAAGCTTCTTAGAAGCTTGTTTAAACTTGTGTCAGCTTATTTGTTCTTGCTTGTGACATTATGAAAATGAAAGTTCCTACGCTGTCGCTGTGGTAAATATGTTATCTGTGATATTTTCTTTTGATATTTTTAAGCATCAATAAACGAAGTTATTTTACATCTTTTATGTGTCATCAATCCTAGTCATTTTTACACACTGCCAAGTTTCTTTTTCTTAGATTCCACTGAGCTTTTAAACTTTTAACTCTCTGCATTAATTTTAAATAGTTTTAGACACTGTCGCTTAGTGAGGGAAGAACCTGATAATTTATTTTTAAGTCTCACTTAGCGAACAGTAAAGGTGCAGTGGAAGCATTCTGTGCCCATAGCCTTTACTGTTTGCTAAGTGAGACTTAAAAATAAACTATCAGGTTCTTTCCTCACTAAGCAACAGCGTCTAAAACTATTTAAAATTAATGCAGAGAGTTAAAAGTTTAAAAGCACAGTGGAATCTAAGAATAAGAAACTTGGCAGTGTGTAAAAATGACTAGGATTGATGACACATAAAAGATTTAAAATAACTTCGTTTATTGATGCTTAAAAATATCAAAAGAAAATATCATAGATAACATATTTACCACAGCAACAGCGTAGGAACTTTCATTTTCATAATGTCACAAACAAGAACAAATAAGCTGACACAAGTTTAAACAAGCTTCTAAGAAGCTTAAGTACAGCCACAAAACTGACACAAATGTTTGTATCAACAAATCTCAACCCTTTCTCCACCTAAAATTGTTCTACAGCAGAGCTAAGGTATCGCCAATTCGGCCATGGGGAAAGAGACTTCTGACCTTGACCGGAAATTCAATATTTTCAAGTATAATTCCTGACTTTCCCAACTGCTGGACACCCTGTTAATGAAGCAATTTTTAAAATTCTTTTTAGTACATCAACGGGAGGGGTTTCTCCCACCTCAGGAAATGTCCTTGTCTTGAACTTACCCAGCAGGCAGCCTTAAGTTTGGATAAATGTGTTTTGAAAATATGAAAAAATAAACACAAACCAAGTGGTGTTTATTGATAACTTACAACAGTTATAAAGGACCATAAGCATCATTTACAGTAGGAAATAATTTATTGGTATCTACTCTTTTGTACGACAGACTGTTTCTCTAATGAGGTTTATGACCTGAAAGTTCTTCATGTCGGACGGACGAAGAGAACACTCTCGACAGATTCCCCTGCATATACACAGTTGATGCGAGAATAAACAAAACCACTTCCTTTCTCACAGGAAATCACTCGCGAAATCAAAATATCAATTAATGAAGTTAAAAAATATAAATATAATAGTTTTTCTCACTGGACTTAATGCTAAAAAGCAGAAACGAAGAGTTTGAATGAAATGGGAAAAAAAGTGAGTCGCTAATCGTGACCTACGGCTTCCATTTTTTGACTTTCATGATCTTTTTTCCATTTCTTGACTTTTCGGTGACCTTCGCATGATGGTAGACACCCTGGCTCACCAAAGCTCTGCATTGAGTGTAGTTTTTTTGCTTGATCAAATATTAAAAATTAATAAATCTCAGCCGCATACTAATTCATACTTTTTTTTTTTTTAATGAGCCATACTTACAAAATACATTACACACGAATAAATTCAAACGTGTACTAAATTCACGGGCAAGATTAAAAAATGGTAATCTTACCGATGAATTTAATGTGTGTGTAAAATGTTGGATGAGTATGGTTGAAAGACTTTTAATCGCAAGATCTAATCATTCTTCTGAAAGTATGAAGATCCTCTAGTTCCTAGATATTTCTTCTCAATTAAATAAATAAATAAAGTGATTGGAAATTAGTTTTACAACTTTTAGGAGGGGTAGGATATATTAAGATCAGGGTTGGCAAGTTTCTTCCAAAGTGGAAAAAAAAAACGCAAAAAAGACTGGCTGGAAGAAACTGTTATTCTTTAAGAATTCGCCATATAAATTGCTACTTGGGAAGATATCATAAATGCTCAAAAAATTCTTATAGAAAACCTTAAGAAAATGCAATTTTATATATAAACATTTAATTATATGTACTAAATTAATTATTATATAAGTTTTTTTTAGCTAAGATTACTCATTCGACTAAAGCTTTTCAATTATTGGGTAAGTGAAAGAAAAAATCCATAAAGCACAAAATCAAATAAAAAATATTAAGTTTACCAGCAAATTTTTAAAAATTAAATTTCTATAATACAGGACACTCCCACTAATCGATACAGGTTGGGACTAAGGGTTCTGCTGATTATAGGTCATTTGATTAACACTGGAAGAAATGTGTATTTAAAAAAAAAAAAAATTTTGTTGTTTTTTTTTCCCAATGCAGCAGGTGATTACAGACATTATCCTTACGCCGTACAGAGATCAGAGAAACAAAACAAACTAAGAATATTTAAAACATTAAAAGCACTAAAAACACAGAATCGGGCAACTAAACTGTTCAAAGAATCTCTAGCCTCCCAGTATCGGGAATAAATACAGCTCTTAGTTAGAGCAGAGCAAACGGGGATATGATCGGCATCCATTGTCGCACCACTGCGGCAGAGGGGGCAGGCAGGACTATCCACCAAGTTGAAGCGGTAAAGATGGGCATATAAACAGTCAAGTCCAGATGCCAGTCGAAAGGCAGCCACTGCATTACTTCTTGGACAGTCGGGGAGATTGAGGATGGCATTTCTCCACGATTTACAAAAAAATATTGGCAACAGTACACAATACATATAATTAGATAGAACTGAAACCAAACTAGTTGTAATAGTTATTTTGTAATAATATATGAAAAATAATATAAAACACTTTTTAAAAATTTAATTTTAAAAGCTATGTATTTTAGTTATTTAATAACATTTGAAATTGCACTTGACAATTTTGTCTAGCAGCTTATTAATAGGTGTTCTTTTGTGCTTGGAGACACTAGTTAATTTATTTATGTGTATTTATTAAAAGTATTTAATTGTACTTACCAGTTTGTTTCTGCCCATAACAGGTATTTCTCGAGTAATGCAAAATTATACTGAATAAAAATCTAATCTCATGCCTTTCCATCTATCAGTACAAATAGTGATTTTCCACAAAGGATTATTTTAGTTAGTTATTAATATAAATAGGCTAATATTTCAGTGGATCTCTTTTAAGGGAGGGGGAGGGTCTTTTTATTTTCACGAAAGTGAAAGTTTCATCAATCTTTCAGTGTCCGTACCTGCCAACCAGGGAAAATTAACATCAGTAAAACTGAGTTTATTTTTTGTTTGCTTGTTAAACACTAGGTTTATAATCGGTTAACTAACACTAGGTAATAACACTAAGTTTATATCTTGTCAAAATTTTCTTTAATTTTTTATATCATTTTCATTCTTGACGGGGGGGGGGGGGGTGGGGGGGTGAAATAAAAAATAAATTTCAGAATAGGAATCAATTTTTATTCTTACAGCATTGGAGATTTAAATGAATGAGTTCTGAAGGACTCTCCTGACGGATGGTGTTGTTGTCGTGCTCATGGACACGACACTATCCATGGAAAGAGGGGTGCCATTGACCCCGAGGGGATTGGACTTTTACTAGTTGGTCCCTGATTTTGAACCAATTCCAGATGAGGGACCAACCACCACCTGAAATTGGCACTCCCAGAGATATCATTTTAACAACTTTGAGAACATAGGAGCCATGATGGATTTTAACGTGCACCAGCTCCCATTAGCATACACGGTTTCATAACAGTCGAACCGAGAGGGAGTTGACCCTCCCAAGCAGGATGCTGCTTCACTTGCCGTGTTCTTATGGGAACGAAGTTTAGTGCCTGGACTACTGCAGTACAGACAGATGAAAAAAGATTGAATTAAAAAAAATTAAAATTTTGAAAATCGGCAAACAATCCGTAAAACCACTCGTTATATCTGTATATCAGTAAATTAACCCCAAAATCATTATATTTTATGGATAATCTGTAAAAATTGGCAGGTATGTTGTGTCTTTGTAGAAAAACTGAAATATAAAGTTATTTGTTTACATGTAAAATGTATGGCAGATTATAGGCATTTGCGGATTAGAGCGAGTGTGCTGTAGAATTAAACAGTATTGGTGGATCATTTACTGATTAAGAAATGTAACTTTTTAAAATAAAGACTGCTTTTTATTTACATCCATTTTATTAAAGGAACTAATTTACAAAGATTTCTGCATTGAACAATTTCATTGAAAGCCTCATTTTACTTACTAGAGTGCAACATATCGTAACAAAACAAAATTTTTAAAAAACGCATTGAGATACACAGTTAGAATAAAGTAGTTCACATTTTAATGTGTTGGACAGTCTTTAAAATAATACATTTTTATTTTATGGGTGGGGGGTGGGGGGAAACAATTTCGGAAGGATTTTTTTCTTTCTAAAAGTGACAGGAACAATGGACCCCCCCTCCAACATTATTTTTAAAAAAATAACTAAAAGATTAGTATTAACCTTTTTTTTTTTTAAGATTCTGTATAATCATATTAAATATACTTAACTGCTTTATACAGTTAATACCGGGTGCACCAAAAGTTCGTGCAAACTTTAAATTATTAAAAAAGAACAAATGATGATAAAAAAGTGCGGTTTGCACGAATGGCATCAGAAAGAGGGTGGATTTTTTTAAGAAAAAAAAAGTTCAAAAAATGACCGATAGGTGGCGCTGCTATGCATACACCAAGATGATTTATGCAAATCAGGTTGTCAATAAAACACTTAAATTGCACGTGGACTCTTCAATCGATGCCAACATCATGCTGTCGTTACAGGATAAAGCGTTGATTATCAAGCTCTTTTATAAGAATGACGAATCAGCAACAGACGCACTGAGGAAATTTCGCACTGCAAAATAAATCTTTGAAAATATAGAATTGTGTTGGTGTTGTGTTTCTGCTCATTTTATTTTAATGCATACCTCATTTGCATTAATTTGCTTCACATATTCAACATCAGTGTCACCTATCGCTCGTCTTTGAACTTTTTTTTTTTTTTTAAAAAATCCACCCTCTTTCTGATGCAAAACGGACATTTTTATCATCATTGTTCTTTTTAATGATTTTTTGAAGTTTGCACAAACTTTTGATGTACCCATTATATTTTAATTTTGAGCATATGTTTTGTGTTCTGTTGGTTTCTTCCACTGCCCTAGACCCAATCAGTTTCTTCCAGAAGAAACCCAACCCTGATCAAGACGATTCAGAATCACATAGCAATGTGGGATTGCAAACATCGTCTTCATGTACCTGTTAATAATCACTTTGGAAGAAGTGTTGAAGTGTGTGTCTAATTTCTTAACCAAGTGTCATATAAACAATGGGCTTTCCTTCTAACAATTTCATCAATGTAATGAAAGAAAAAATTCTGAATTAACAACTTTTATGAAAAACCTTAGTCAGAAAGTTTACTATTACTTGTACACTTCTTCTAAGGTGATTATTAACAGATACATGAAGATGATGTTTCCGAACCTGCCTTACTATGTGATTCTAAACCGTGTTGGTGTATCTACTCCTGCTAAAAGTTTGTAAAACTAATTTTGAATCACCCTTGTATAGTAGACCAATACAATTTATAAAATCACAAAAAAGAATTTCTTTATGAGCACCATAATTTCAAAAATATTTAAGTTCAATACTTTTCCCCTTCATTTAGTGTGATTTTATACATACCTCCAATGAATATCCCCTTTGGATTGTATGTTTTCCAGATGAATTTCTGTAAAGAGAAAAATATATTTCATAGAATATTTTTTGTTGATAAAGAAAATACAAACAGCAATATTCACCAAATACTATGACTCTGCAAATCGGGTAACTTTAATAGGTGCTTTGACCCTGAGAGACTACTTAGAAATCGTATTCGTCATATTTCATAACTCCTCTATATCATTTTCCTGGTTAATATTTGAAGTTATTCACTCTTCTGGGTTAACACATAGGCTTAATGTTTGGTGAATATGAATATAGCCATAAATACCAAAAATTTTAGATAATTTTATAACATTTTTTTGGAAAAAAAAGAAAAGAAAAACATGACTTTTGAAAGTTTTAAAAGTAAGGAACTCTTAAAAAATCATTAAGATGACTCTTCACAGGCTTTTCTATGTACCATTGCATACAGTTATCGTACGAACAATAATTTACTGTATATGTGATGCATATTCGGAAAATTTTTTGCATGATTTTGTGTGAACTTTCTTAAAATATCACAATATGTTTTTCATTTATAAAAATGTTTAAATTTGTGCAGAAGTACTATAATCTTAATTTTTTTTTTTGAGTATCTGATTTATAATTTGTTTATTTTTAACTTATTCAAAACTCATAATTGGTTTATGATAACCCAGTTTATTCAAAACCCATATGGCATGTTTAATTTCTGCCTGTAACAGCATTAAGAGCCAGATGTAAACACTCACTTGCTACTAAGAAACCTAAAACTATTCCTTTTCAGTTTGAGCTTGCTATATATGTAGGACTTTTATAACTTAACAGATACAAGTGGAAACAGACAAAGCATGACTAAAAATTTTTGGGGGGGGGGGGGCACATACTGAATTCAAGAGTACGAAAAGGAAGTGTTTCTTAAATTTTGAAACAATTACTTAAAAGATTTTGAGGTAAAGTTATGCATGCGCATCCCTGACACTACAGCTATCAGTGGAAAGCGAAATGACTGAAAACATGTCACATCTCAAACCAACCAATTTTATAAACTTTGAATCAGTGATGGATTTAGAAGTGTGAAAGCCCCGAGGCAACAAAGGATTGGAGACCTCTAATTATTTTTCAAACAAGTTCAATTTTTTTAAATGACCCATGTGGCAAAAAGGGCTCAACCTTAACTCGTAACCAAACGGTCCTGGATTTAATTCCTGGTGGAGATAGATTTCATTTACATAAAAAATAATGACTTCTTGTCTGATGTTGCATTCTTAATGTAATGTCAATAGGACTCATAACCATTACATTCAGTGCCAGTAGTGTGCAAAAAAGCAATTGTATCTGATCCGTTTGGGTATAAATGCTGTGATATTATTTTTTAATTATTCTATGTTCGTAGGAAAAGGCCTTACAGCCCTGTTGCCCTCCTCTAACTCCAGCCCTGATTTGAATGTCTTATTTTGAGGAATATGATCTGGGTCATTCTGTTAATTCACTTCTAAAGCTACATGTAAACTACATAATTAAAATATTTTATTATAAAAGTTGACTTCAAATGATTTCAAAAGCTGATATTAAATAAATACTCAAATACTAGAAATAGAATTAAATTATAACATTGAAGGGACCAGATTATTTTGCTACAATAAAGTTTTTGTTTTATGGATGCCTGACTAAATATACAGAATACTTTGATAGAACAGAATACTGATACAGAATACTTGATAAAAGAGGTTAGTACAACCAATTAATATGTGCCACTGATTCAAGTATTTAACTTTAGAGAACTTACTATAGTAAAATTGTTTGAAGATTAAAAAAAAAAAAAAAAAAACAGATTATACTTACCAAGACATCGGATAATGCACCTAATCTATATGATACATTTCCACCTTTACAAGTATACCTGAAAATGATGTAGTCAGGTTTCAGAAAGTTAGTCAAAGCAGCAAGCTGAGGCTCATTCATGCCTCCAAAAGCACCATGTCCTAGAACAATCCAAATTTTATTTTGCAGGTCATCTGTGTTTTCATACACATGGTCAATTCTTGCTTGAACCTTCTTTTTGTCAAAAGGCACTCTCAGAAAAACCTAAATTCAGAAGAAAAATAAATATAAAAAATTCATAAAATAACATTTGATGAAGGTTTGGTACTAGGAGAGAAATATTTTATATTTAGAGAAGCAAAGCTGTGTTACAGAATTGAAAATAAAAATGGTATACAATATGAGGAAAGGGGGGGGGGTACAATTAGAACATGTTGTATTGTTTTTGGGGGATAATGTTTTTTTTTTTTTTTACAAATCAAAAGCAGTAATTTTTTTATTTTAATTGTTTTAACCATTAATTATTTATTTTCTTAATACTTGTAATTAACTTGGAAGTTAAATTTAAATACCTTTTGTCAGGAGATATAATGGTCTGGATGACTCTTCTTCTATAACTCAATAGCTAACTTCTTTTAAATTACTACTAATTATCTTTTTTTGTTGGGATCTTTTTTTTAAATAATTACCTTTTCTTTAAATTAATCCTGCCTTTGTTTGCCCGGTCTCCGGAGGTGTAATTTTAATTATCAGGTAAATTCTGTCGATTTTCTGCTGACTATTAAGTTTCCCTCTCTCTTCAATAGCATAACTCATTTCTTGCAATATCTCTTGTTCATGTCCGGTTTTTAATTAGTTTTACTCTCTTCTAATTTTAATTTTTATTCCAAATTTTACCCAGGGTTGTCTCGGACGATTAGCTATCTCCCGCTAAAATTTTAGAAAATTTAACGTTTTTAAGGCCCTTATGATCAATTAAGTTTTTTCCCCATTTCAAGATGGCCGTTCTTGCCTGCGTTTCTTCTCGGCCAGGTTGGTTTCTTTCCCGCGTGCAGTAGTTGCTGGCCGCCATTTTCTTTTTCTCGCTTCCTTCCCCCGTCGATCGAATGTTCTCGAAGTTTCCCGGCTGAGATGGCGCGCTCTGATTGGTCCCCGCGGCCGGCGTCTCTTCCATGCTCCCCAAGCGCGGGGCGAAAAAGATTCATTCTGAAAGCTGGTGTGCTGCGGGTAGGACGTGATCTCGTCCGGTTTTTTTTTTCATCGCATTTTTTGGGGCCTAGCTCGGCTTGTCAGTCGTGACTTCATCAAGAATCAGCATGTGAGGTTTTTACGCGAGGGCCAGAGGGCCAGCTACTCCATGATCACCGTATAAATTTTTTTCTTTTTTGGTGCGTAAGCACCCGGTGGCCCCACCACGTTTGTTTCATGATCGTTTTTTTTTTGCCAGTATGCTTCCCCTGACTTGATGTGAATTGGGCTTAAGCCCCCACCCCCTTTTTTTTTCATCTTCGACGTCCCGCTTCGATCGACTATGCGGAGATCTCCCAATTTACCCTGCCCGGGAGACGCTTGTGTTGACTGGAACGCGAAGTCCCCGACACCTGCCGGAGTTCCTGACCAGAGGAGAGATCAAGATGCCGCCTCCGGATGCCATCAGTGACCGTCCGTTGGTTCCCTAGAACGCCGAGACCAGACCTGCCATTGGATCCGTGGGTGAGACCTGACCATTACCTTTTTTCTATCATCCATTTCTCCACCACGAGCTGGATCAGCGACTTCATGCTTCAAGCTGTGCTAGAACTATCCCTTTTGTTTTTATAATGTTAAATGGGGGGGGGGATTAAATAACAAATGCTAAATTTTCTTTTTCAACTTTGTGTGCCATACTAATGTATTACTTCCAGTAACGATGTCTAAATCTTTTTTTTTGTTAAAATCACAATTGTGGATGCCATGTTGATTTCTGGTTTGGCCTAAGCTAATCTCTGTAATTGTTTGAGTTGTTCTGCACATCAATGTATTTTGCTGCACCCTTTGGTGAAAAAATTGCAAAGTTCCCTTTTTTTTGTTTTGTAATTTCTTTATTTTGGCAATTGTTTAAACTAACCTGTTGGATATAAAAGGTGGGGACTTGTTTGCCCAAATTTTTTTTTTTCTTTTTTTGATAGGATAAATATTTTTTTTTATATTTTTTTCTTTTTGCTGCAGCAGAGCCTTTTAACTTAAGTTCTTGGATCCAATCAAACTACCTTTGTCATGACAATTTTATTTAAGCATTTCCTTTTTCTTTTTTTTTGTTTGATTTTCAAGGGCTAATAATTGGGTAATTAAAGCATTCAAGTATTTTTTGTTCCTGTGCAATTCTACCACGCGCTGTAAAACCCCTGCGCAGTGTTTACTTACTTTTTCATTTCTTTTACTGATGTCGCGAGGCCACTAGCTGTTTACCCCTGTTATTTGTTAAATAAATTTGTGATTTGGTGATCTAATACGATGTCTCTGTGTTTATTTTACCACTTTTCTAACACACACTTCAGGCAAGGCTGAGATCATTGGGTTATTTTCTACTCTTTCGGACACAACGCATGGTAAAAATCTTATTCTGATTTTGGTAACTTGCTCAATTTTAAAAATCAAATTTTTTTTTACTAATCTAAACTTTCACGGCAGTAGTAAGTAGAATACTACAAAATGGTGCCGTGACCTCTCCTTGCCAATCTTGTGTGTGTTGAATAAGGTGAAATGGATACAGAAAACTTTCATTTTTTTTTTTCTTGATGCATTTTCATATCTCTTTGTAACTGGGGACTGTCTTGAGAAGCGTATTGGGTGGTAAACTTTTATTTTGGGGAGTTTCAAAATTTTCTTTTCCTAAGTCCCAGTATGGCTCTAGATGAAGGTGCCAGGGCGGCGGCATTGCCAGGTCCGGCTTTTATCGGCATGCTCCCACCACTGTCTGGTAGCAACAGCTCCAAATTTTTTCACTCCCTTTCCCTAATTCAGCCCTTGGCGGCCTGGACGGATGACCAGGCCTTGGCAGTCGCAAAATTGAAAATGGAGGGTGCTGCTCTCCAATTCTACACATCTACCTTAGAGGCAATTGAGGGTCTTACGCTGAAACAATTCAAGGACCGCTTCATGGCACACTTTGCAGAAGCGGGATCCTTGGCCCAGGACATAGAAAAATTAACGTCCTGTAAGCAAAATTTTGGGGAGACAGTGCGTGATTACGCCACTAGACTGGAAGGAATTGCCCATAAGGCCCTCAAAAATCCCATAAATTCCTCGGACACGATACCTCAGAGCTTCTCACAGGAGATGCTCCTTTCACAATTCAAAGCGGGTCTTCTTCCAAACATTAAGGCCCAGGTCGTTGTTGTAGACCCTAAAACTTTTGTCGAGGCGGTACAGGTCGCGAAACGTGTGGAAGTGGCACTCCAATGCCACCTGTCAGACATAAATGCCGTAACGGCACGTTCCCAGATGGTGGAAGGCGACTTTGAGAGGCTCCTTAAGGCCACTACGGACTCATATGCAAAAAGCCTTGAATTGCTCACCAGCCAGATGGCTGCGATGCAGGCTCAGCTATCACAAATGCAGTCGCAGAGTTTTATCCCACAATCTCTTCCTCTACAGCGACATTCCCAACCTGCCCGAGCTCAACGTAACATAACTTGTTTTTATTGTGACCGCCCAGGACATTACGCGAGAGATTGTCGAAAAAAACAACGTGACCAGGCTGCTAGATCCCAACACAGGCCTCGTCAGGAAAATCGGACTCCTGCCAATGCTTCAGGCTCTGATCAGGGTGGGGTAAATGATGGAAATTTAAACTAAGTTTGGGGGGAGGTTGGTCTGGATCGCAACACTCCATTAATTCCCCGTTTGATCCCGCTGTGCAACCTGTAGTAAGTGTGTCGAGTTCTTTACCCATAATTTCAGTTAACTTCGCCAATTTTAAGTTTCGTGCACTCATAGATTCTGGTGCCTGTGTTAATTTAATTTCTTCTAATGTTTTTAATATTCTAATTAACTTTAAGGAATTTGATAGTTCTCACCTCTCTTTAAAGGCTCTCACGGGTTTTGACATACTCACCCCAAAATTAATTCAAACTGAGTTGCACATTTCTAACACCCCGTTTTCATGTAATTTTTTGGTTGCTCAGAGTTGTCTTTCTCCTAACTTTGATGTCATTTTGGGACTTGATTTTCTAAAGACTTACAAATTTCATATCGATTGTGACAACTGTATTTTATTTAATGATGATATTAGAGTGGTCTGGACGCATGAACATCCCCCGTTTTCTCTGAATGCTGTCGTGCCAAGTGCACATGATCATGTTGATCCCGATGTTGACTTTTCTCTTTTTGGCAAGTTACCCGCTAAGATCATTTTACCTGCTTATTCTCAAAAGAGATTTTTTGTGACTATTCCAAACTGCGATCCCTCTTTCATTAATTCTACAGTAATAATTGAACCTAATCCTGATACAAATTTAACTTCCTTTCTTGTTGCCAATGCTATTTCCACCATCAATGATAATTGTCAGTGTTTAATTCAAGTTATTAATCTTACCCATGATTCCATTACCTTAAATAAGAATATGAAAATTGTTAATATTACCCCTATCCATTTAAATAAAGTTTCTGACGAAGTCAACTCGGTAGAACAACAAGCTGGTTCAGATGATTTTAGCCAGTGGGCCAAGGACATAGATTTATCCCATCTTGACGAATCTCAACGCAATGACATGATTGCTCTTTTGTCCAAATATAAGTCTGTTTTTTCATTAAACTCCTCCGACTTGGGCGCCTGCCCCATCATTCAACACCGTATACACCTTACAGATGACATTCCGGTTCGTTCTAAGCCCTATCGTGTCCCTTACCACCTCAAGCCTGAAATGAAGAGGCAGATTCAAACTCTCTTGGAGGCTGGCATTATCGAACCATCGACCAGCAGTTATGCTGCGCCAGTCCTTCTGGTCAAAAAAGCGGATGGATCATTTCGCCTGGTGGCCGATCTCCGTAAGCTTAATGCCAAGACCATACCAGATAATTTCCCCCTTCCGAATTTGCAAGAGATGATTGATTTTCTTTCTGGGGCTAAATTTTTCTCTTCCTTGGATTTGACGTCAGGTTTTCATCAAATGTTTATGCATCCAGACGATGCTCATCTCACGGGTATTACTACAGAGGAGGGCCTCTTTCACTTCAAACGGATGCCATTTGGCTTGCGAAACGCGAGTGCTAGTTTCCAACGATTAATGGGAGTGGTGCTGTCCGGACTATCCAATTTCCAAATCGGGGTTTATATTGATGATGTGGTTGTGGCATCAACTACCTTTGAAGATCACCTGTCTAGGCTCGAGCTCGTTTTTCAGCGTCTAACTGATGCAAACCTAAAACTTAAACCCAAAAAGTGTGCTTTGGCAAAAGGTGAAATTACGTATTTAGGACATAGAGTAACGGAGGGTAAGGTAATGCCAGATCCTAATAACATCAAATCTATTCTCAATGCTGCTGTTCCAAAAACCCGAAAACAAGTTCGCTCATTTTTAGGCCTGACTGGTTTTTATAGAAAGTTCATTAATAATTACTCCTTAAAAGCTCTCCCTTTAACTAATTTAACTAAAGACTCTGTAAAATTTTCCTGGGGGATCTCGAACAAGATGCCTTTGACCAACTTAAGTCGGATTTAACGAAAGAGCCTTGCTTAAAATTACCAGATTTCAATAAGCCCTTTTCTATCTGTACTGACGCGAGCAAGTTCGCCATGGGCGCTGTGCTCACACAAGAGGATGAAGCCGGTTTTCCGCACCCAGTCTGTTTTGCTTCCAAGAAATTTTCGGCCCCTGAAATAAATTATTCTGTTGTGGAGAAGGAAGCCCTTGCCGTGGTTTTTGGTATTAATCAATTTAAACAGTATATTTATGGCACTCATGTAACTATTTTTTCTGACCAACAGTCACTTTCGCAACTTTTTAAATTGAAGGATCCCACCTCTCGCATAGCTCGTTGGATTATGACGTTACAACAATATGACTATACTATTGTACACAAACCTGGACGGTTAAATTTAATGGCAGACTTTCTTTCTAGAGAAGTTAACGTTGTTGATAATGTTCCATTTAAGTGTGAAATTTTACCTTTGCCTAACCAGGACTTAATTAAATTACAACAGGAAGACTCTTTTTGCCAAAAGATGGCGAGTCATATTTCGCAAGATCCTTTTTTCATTCATAAGTCAAATAAATTTTTTTTTCAACAAAATATTCTTGTTTGCCAATCTACTGATGCAAATTTTTCCAATATTCGACTTGTTGTCCCTCACTCGCTTGTTCAAGAAGTTCTTCAAGCCTGCCATGACAACAAAACTGTTGCACATCCAGGTCTTTCTCGAACATTGCACCGGGTTAGGCAAAATTTTTTTTGGGTAGGTCTGTACCGTAATGTAAAGAATTATGTGATGTCTTGCCATTCTTGTTTACAAAGACGTGGTTTCAAAAAAGGTCAAAAGGCTCCCATCCAGGAGATCCCCACTGTTGATAGACCTTTCCAGAAATGTGCGATTGATGCGGTTGGTCCCTTCATTACCTCTAAACATGGGAACAAATTTTTAATTGTAATTACAGATTATTTTACTAGATTTCCAGAAGCTTACCCTGTTAAAGACATACAAAGTGCCACTGTAGCTAGGGTTTTGGTGGACTTTATTTCGAGACATGGCATTATGGAGGTTCTGTATTCAGACAGGGGGTCCAATTTTCTGTCGCAGGCAATGGAGGAAGTCTATAAGGTCTTGGGAATCAAGAAAATGCACACGGTGGCCTATAATCCGCAAGGCAACGGGGTCGTTGAACGGCTGAACAAGGTTTTAGTAGACTCTTTAAGTCATTTGGTTAGTGAAACTCAGGAGGATTGGTGCGAACAGGTTCCTTTTGCTTTGCTGGCCTTTCGCACTGCCTACCACAGAACTATTCAAAACACTCCTGCTTTTCTCACCTATGGTAGAGATCTGGTGTTGCCTTATGACCTGATTTTTTCATCAAAATTCAGGACATATGCCGACACTAGATCCTATGCTCAGGAAATTGTCACCAATCTCCAGAACACTTTTCCATTAATTAAAGATCGCCTTGAAGTTGCCTCTCATAACCAAGTTAACTCTGCTCCTACAAAATTTAACTTAAAAGACATTAAAGTTGGTGACACTGTCTTCTTACACACACCTGCACATAAACCTAATTTGTCGAAAAAGCTTTGTAAATTTAATAAGGGTCCCTATCGCGTTTTAAAGCAATGTTCTCCTGTTTTATTTTTGATTTCTCTTTTAACTAACCCTTCAGATGTTCAAAAGGTACATGTCAATAGAATTTTTAAAGTTGTTGATAGAGATGTTTTTCCTACTAGTAATAACAACTTGCCACACACTCCTGAGTCTGTTTTACCTGAGTCTACCCCTTCGTCTTCAACTGAGGATTGGGAAGCGAAGATGTTGAAAGAGTACCCAAACCCCTTTCTTCCATATGATCCCACTTGGGATGACAGTTTTGGTAGTTTTCAAGCTTCTCCTATGCCGCCTGTTGTAGCCCTGTCTGATGCAGAACCTGATACTGATTTTTTTAGAGATACTGTTGTGTCCCCTGTTTCCTTTTTAAGTTCAAATGGTGATGATATTGATGCCGCAACCCCATCTTCGATTTCTCCAGGCCTGTCTAGCTCCACTAGTAGTCATGGGTATAATCTTAGGCCACGTGATCAATTTGGCTTTGTAATTAAAAAGTAGTGCTGGGTCTTTTATTTGCGAATCATTTTTTTTCCTTTTTGAATTTAGGTGTCATTTTAGTATTGTATTTTTTTTTAGTGTTTGCATTTGTGTTTACCTTTTTCGTTTACTTTTAGTTTCTTGTGGGTGGGTTGTTTTGTTTACTTGTTTGTTGGTATCAATCAAATTTTACCTGCACAATCTGTGTTATATGTTGTTACATTTTTATACAAGTTCCTATTGAAGTAAATATTTTGTTTTGGTTTGATGATTTTGTGTAAGTGTTATAATCTGATGTAGTACCCTTTTGGTAGTACAAATTGTGTATGGCTAAGGGCCATTGCAATAATTCATGTGATATATTTTTTTTTACCTTTTATTACTGTCTAACCACATGAAAGTTTTCGTAAAATACTTTTACCTGATTATGTCAAACAAAAACTTGTACTGGAATTGTCAAATCAGTGCAGAGATTTCTGGGTTCAAACTTTTGTTCTCTCTGTAATGGCTTGAGGAAAATTTTAAAGTTGTTAACTTTGCTGGTGTAGACAATCCCAGGGCCTTTATCTAAGAAACTTAGGGTTCAAAATTTTTTTTTTCTCACTTTGTTTACAATAAGTAATTCCTTTTGTTACTACCAACCTTCTGGTTTCCTGTTGTTATATGAGGGGGTGTTTGCTAAGTTATTCATGCTGGTTTGGGCTGTTTTCTTAAAATTACCTTGTTTTGTTTTGTTTTCCTCTTTGGAGAAAATGATTAGTGTCCAGATGTGTTTCTAGAGCCTTCTTGGTCACTTGAATTAACCTCCATGTTTGGTGGTAATTGATCTTGGGTCACAATTGGGCTGGTGTTTAGCCTGTTGTACTCAGACCAATTGCTGCTGGATGTGAGGTTATTCAGGGATCATTTCTCTCCTGTCTCCTAATGTTTTTACCAACTTAACCTCTAAATTAATGCATTAATTGGGTTTTTTTCATTCTCTACAAATTTGGGATTGTCATGCCCCTGTCAAATTTTTTTTTTTCTCACCATTTCTTTGAAAGGGGGGTGGTTCAACATCCTAGGTACTTGTCCGCCCTTGCCTGCTAGTGGTCTTGTATTCAATACATGTCACTGACTAGCCTTTTATTTACTTTTGGAAATCTCTGAACTGATTTTTTACCCACGCTTGTGACAACAAACTCCAAGTAGTGACTACTTATACGAGGACTTTACAAAATTTTGCTACTGACCACTTCCTTGGACTCTAAATCATCATGGTCAGCATTGCATATTACCCTTTTGTACCAAAGATTTTTTACCTTTTTGTATTCGTTTAATGTTGTTCTGTCATGTTTTATGTCGTACTACATATATACTGTATGTTTTGTTGTGAAGGAATGTGCAGGTAAAACTTTGCCTTTTGATTGATTTTTTCTTTATGGAATATGTAGGTATAGGGTTGAAATTTTTTTTTATGTGTCCTGACTTGGGACATGGGTTCTTGATGTTTATTTGAGGTATTTTGCATTATGCAAAATTTTTTTTTTTGGCTGCCATGGCTGGTCTTCCCCAGGTTTAGTTGTCAGAATGGTATTATACGCTGCTTCTCAAGACATTTCACCAGTGTGTTCCTGGCTTCTCAACGAAAAATTTTTTACTTCGTAAAAAATTTTTTGGGGGAGAAGGAAGGATAATATGTTGTATTGTTTTTGGGGGATAATGTTTTTTTTTTTTTTACAAATCAAAAGCAGTAATTTTTTTATTTTAATTGTTTTAACCATTAATTATTTATTTTCTTAATACTTGTAATTAACTTGGAAGTTAAATTTAAATACCTTTTGTCAGGAGATATAATGGTCTGGATGACTCTTCTTCTATAACTCAATAGCTAACTTCTTTTAAATTACTACTAATTATCTTTTTTGTTGGGATCTTTTTTTTTAAATAATTACCTTTTCTTTAAATTAATCCTGCCTTTGTTTGCCCGGTCTCCGGAGGTGTAATTTTAATTATCAGGTAAATTCTGTCGATTTTCTGCTGACTATTAAGTTTCCCTCTCTCTTCAATAGCATAACTCATTTCTTGCAATATCTCTTGTTCATGTCCGGTTTTTAATTAGTTTTACTCTCTTCTAATTTTAATTTTTATTCCAAATTTTACCCAGGGTTGTCTCGGACGATTAGCTATCTCCCGCTAAAATTTTAGAAAATTTAACGTTTTTAAGGCCCTTACGATCAATTAAGTTTTTTCCCCATTTCAAGATGGCCGTTCTTGCCTGCGTTTCTTCTCGGCCAGGTTGGTTTCTTTCCCGCGTGCAGTAGTTGCTGGCCGCCATTTTCTTTTTCTCGCTTCCTTCCCCCGTCGATCGAATGTTCTCGAAGTTTCCCGGCTGAGATGGCGCGCTCTGATTGGTCCCCGCGGCCGGCGTCTCTTCCATGCTCCCCAAGCGCGGGGCGAAAAAGATTCATTCTGAAAGCTGGTGTGCTGCGGGTAGGACGTGATCTCGTCCGGTTTTTTTTTTCATCGCATTTTTTGGGGCCTAGCTCGGCTGGTCAGTCGTGACTTCATCAAGAATCAGCATGTGAGGTTTTTACACGAGGGCCAGAGGGCCAGCTACTCCATGATCACCGTATAAATTTTTTTTCTTTTTTGGTGCGTAAGCACCCGGTGGCCCCACCACGTTTGTTTCATGATCGTTTTTTTTTTGCCAGTATGCTTCCCCTGACTTGATGTGAATTGGGCTTAAGCCCCCACCCCTTTTTTTTTTTCATCTTCGACGTCCCGCTTCGATCGACTATGCGGAGATCTCCCAATTTACCCTGCCCGGGAGACGCTTGTGTTGACTGGAACGCGAAGTCCCCGACACCTGCCGGAGTTCCCTGACCAGAGGAGAGATCAAGATGCCGCCTCCGGATGCCATCTGTGACCGTCCGTTGGTTCCCTAGAACGCCGAGACCAGACCTGCCATTGGATCCGTGGGTGAGACCTGACCATTACCTTTTTTCTATCATCCATTTCTCCACCACGAGCTGGATCAGCGACTTCATGCTTCAAGCTGTGCTAGAACTATCCCTTTTGTTTTTATAATGTTAAATGGGGGGGGGGATTAAATAACAAATGCTAAATTTTCTTTTTCAACTTTGTGTGCCATACTAATGTATTACTTCCAGTAACGATGTCTAAATCTTTTTTTTTGTTAAAATCACAATTGTGGATGCCATGTTGATTTCTGGTTTGGCCTAAGCTAATCTCTGTAATTGTTTGAGTTGTTCTGCACATCAATGTATTTTGCTGCACCCTTTGGTGAAAAAATTGCAAAGTTCCCTTTTTTTTGTTTTGTAATTTCTTTATTTTGGCAATTGTTTAAACTAACCTGTTGGATATAAAAGGTGGGGACTTGTTTGCCCAAATTTTTTTTTTCTTTTTTTGATAGGATAAATATATTTTTTTTTTATTTTTTTTTCTTTTTGCTGCAGCAGAGCCTTTTAACTTAAGTTCTTGGATCCAATCAAACTACCTTTGTCATGACAATTTTATTTAAGCATTTCCTTTTTCTTTTTTTTTGTTTGATTTTCAAGGGCTAATAATTGGGTAATTAAAGCATTCAAGTATTTTTTGTTCCTGTGCAATTCTACCACGCGCTGTAAAACCCCTGCGCAGTGTTTACTTACTTTTTCATTTCTTTTACTGATGTCGCGAGGCCACTAGCTGTTTACCCCTGTTATTTGTTAAATAAATTTGTGATTTGGTGATCTAATATGATGTCTCTGTGTTTATTTTACCACTTTTCTAACACACACTTCAGGCAAGGCTGAGATCATTGGGTTATTTTCTACTCTTTCGGACACAACGCATGGTAAAAATCTTATTCTGATTTTGGTAACTTGCTCAATTTTAAAAATCAAATTTTTTTTTACTAATCTAAACTTTCACGGCAGTAGTAAGTAGAATACTACAAACATCTTAAGGTCTTAAACTACTAACATTATAAATACAAAAGTTTTTAATGTTTGTTACTTGTCACGCTGAACGGATTTCAATAAAACTTTGAATCAAGATAGCTTAAACCTAAGCTAACTTCAATTTTTTTAGAAGATATTAATAAAAATCTGTAGAAATAAGCATCATGGTTGCAATGTTTAGCAATTTGTCAAAATAAAATTATTTATGCTTTTCAAACAAAGCACAAAAGCTACTCCTAGCATGCCAAATCCTGTGCATTTGAAAATCATGAAGTGAGAATTATGCCGAATTAAAAAGTATGAAAAAGAAATAAGCCAAAGCATATTACTTAATGCTCTAGTTTTCAAATAAAAAGTGAGATCTCTGGCCATAATCATGGGTCACTTGCAGCAATTGGAAAACATGATTGACAGGTTTACGAAAAAAATAGGAATCTTGGTCTGAGTACTCAATTCCTCTCAAGAGGAGGTGGTGAAAAGAAAAAAAGCAGACGTGCCTAGCACTAGTGGATTGGCAGAGGATTCTGGAGGTGAAAAAGTGATGCTTGGAGAAGATGGAAGTACTCCTAGTCAGGGCTCGCGTGTACTCGCATTTTACGCATAAATCGGTATTTTTTGAAAAATTTTACTCTCACTTTTTGAAACTGCGAGTCAAATTTGACTCGAAAAATTTCAGCCGGACATCATTAAGACTTTTGCTCCCTCGCTTTTCTTTTTTCTTCAAAGTGGTGAAGCAAAAGCTATTGTACAGAAAATTGAAGAACTTTTGAAAGATCGTGGCATATCTACCAGTAAAATTGGAGCGCTGGCTTCAGATGGAGCAGCCATGATGATTGGCCAAAAAAAAAAAAAAAAGGGTGAGCACATTACTTTATTTCTCCCGTGGTCAGGCATCTCCCAGTAAATTTTCAATAATTTTCGTCATCTTTTAAGTTTTGCTTGCTATTTCATGCTATTGCATCATATCTTGTGCCCGTTGCATCAGTTTACGGAGGTGACGCTAATTTTTCCCACCCTTCTGGCGCCTGGATTGTTCTGGAACAACACCACATAGCTCAGCATGATTTTAGTATGCTTAAACATACACGTTTTAGAATGAAATACCGTTCATTTTAAGAAGTTTGCCTCAAGCTTGCATCAGATATGAAAACTCTTTCCGGATTTTTCTATATTAGCCAGCTGTGCTATCATAATTCCTCTTAACAGTGCTTGTTGTGAACGAGCATTCAGCGTCCAAAACAGGATTAAAAAGGGCTACAGAACTGCATTGAAAGATGAAAATCTGTCTAATTTAATGACTCAATAAATTAGTTTTAACTAATTTAATAAGTTTAAATATCGCTAAACTAATTTAATAAGTTTAAATATCGCACCATTAACAGAATTTCCTTTTGGAGAAAGCATTAAATATTTTGAAAATGTAAAAAAGAGAAAATATGTAGATAAAGAATAAAATATTCATAATTTAATGTTATGTAAAATATTTTGTTAAAAATGCTAAATTTGATTTAATTATTCTTAAGTAGTTAACAGGACTTTGAAATTTCATTGTGTATGGGAAAAAAAGGTAACTGGAAATGCGCATTTTATGCACAAATACAATTTTATAATTTTTTTTATTTCCTTCTTTTTCTGTCGATTTTTCATCACTGTTTTAATATTTGTATTTGAAAAAGTTTTACTACAAATGTCTGTAATCTAGTTTATATTAATCGTGTATTGTGGAGAAATCAATTATTAGAGTCAGCAAAAATTAATAATTACACGAGAAAAAAGAAACGTCTTTATTTTCTCTTTCTTAGATATATATATATATATATATATAAAACTAGTTTTTTGACTTGCAAAAATTGACTCTCACTTTTATTGACTGCGAGTCAACATGACTCGCAGATTTTGAAGTCTAGCACGTGCCATGCTCCTAGTGTTCAAGAGTTTTATTCCTCTATTGTGGCCTCCATCAGCAGGCAGGAATGGCCATCCGCGGTAGTTGTCCCATGAGTGTGTGTGGTTTTCCCCCCCCCCCTCCCTCCCTCCCTTCCCCACTTTTGCTCTGGGTCTGATTTTTCTTCTTTCATGCCTTACCTTATTTAATGGAACTGTAGAGGTTTTCGTTCCAGGGCTTCCTAGTTCTCCTCAAGTTTTTTTAAAGGCGCCTTTGGTTGGGTTTGTCAGGAGACGTTTCTCTCCCCTAAGGTAGCTCTCTTCTTCTCGGATAGGTCAATTTTTTGTAGTGACCATGCTGGCAGGAAAGGTGGCTCGGTCGCCACCCTTATTCAGTTTTCTTCAGTGTTTCAGCACCTCTCGGTGCCAGACACTTCTCCTCTTTCACTGGAAGTCGTTGCTTGTAGGGTCTGGATTAACTCAATTGGACTTTCTCTCGTCAATATTTACTCTCCCGATGGGATCTTTTCTAAAGACTGACACGATAGACTAGTAGATCATTTGGAAGCTCCTTATATTATCTTTGGGGATTACAACGTTAACCTCCTGAGTAGCAGCAGTTGTGCGCAGACTAGTAGATGCCTAGACTAAGGTGTCTCAAAATAATATTTGTCTCGAACCCTCGTGACCCCACCAGGTTAATTCCTCTCGGTCAGGATTCCCTCCTTGACCGTACTTTTGTTTCTAGTGACATTTATTGGGACATACCTTACTATGTGCATATCGACCCCTTCAATTTGGATAATTTTTTGGTTGTACTCCAGGGTGTTTTCAGCCCGGTGACCCACTGTCAACGGTCTCTTTTTACAAACTGGAAGCTTGCAGCTGTGGAACTTGACGCTGCTGTATGTAGCACCTCTCCTGCTGATCTAACGGACTTTACCGAAATCAGCAAAAGACAATCTGCTCTAATCAGCACAGTAGGTGGGTCCCTGCCTCTCAGGGCCTTCCATGTTGGGACTCTGGGTGCGCACATCTATTGAGATGCAAAAGTCACCTCCTACACTTGGTTTGGACTCAGTGTCGTCAAGATATATGGCTAAAATATAAGGCCACTGCTAGTTGCCTTCGTCGTCGGATGAAACTCTGTTTCCGGTGGTATTGGAATCAATTGTGTATCAGGGCTAGCACCAGAAAAGTAATATAGTCCACCCTTAGAGGCTTGCAAGCTAAACAAGATAGGCCTCAAGATCTTGTCCTTCACGCAAACAGGAATACAGTGACGGGAGAGTTCCGTCAAGCTGAGGTTTTTTTTAATAAGCTTTGCTCTTACGCCGAGAACCTTCATATCCCCGAGGATCTCAGTGGTGAGGATCTATCTTTGAATGCTCTCTTGTCTCAGGAGGAGTCCCCCTTTGAATGTTCCTCTGCAGGAGCTCAATGAAGCTATTTGCCTCTCTAAAACCTCTACCCCTGCAGTAGACAGAATCTCGATGAAGTTGCTGAAACTTCAAAACCCTACTAGTAGAACTGTTCTTCTGCAACTCCTCAACAACTGCTTTAATTGGGTCATTCCCACGACAGCTGGCTGTCCAGCCTAATCCTTCCCATTCGTAAACCGGGACAGCAGTATTCCAATGTGGATTCTTATAGGCCTATTGCTTTGACCTCGGTCCTCTGCAAAGTCATGGAACAGATGTTGGTAAACTGCCTTAACACCTGGGCCCATAGGCACATGATCTTTAATATTAACCATTATGGCTTCGTCCCGTATCAGGACTGTTCCTCGACTATCGTACACTTATATGAAGCACTTTATCGTACACTTATGAAAGTTTTCAAACAGCGAGAAGCCAAAGACTCTGGATGAAGGCCATCGCTCTCGATATCCAGTCGGCTTATGATTTGGTCTGGAGGGATGGCTTGGTGTACAAATTGGCTAGTCTAGGCATAAATGGATACATGGCTCAGTGATCCAAAGATACTTAACTAATCGAAATATCCAGGTCAAATGGAAAGGTGTTGTCTTGGACAGGGGTCCCTCGGAAAGGGGCGTGCCACAGGGAGGTGTTCTCTCTCCTTCTTTTTTTATGTGCTATATATATGATGTTTTTGACACTGCTGTTGCGGGTGCCAAAATCATTCTGTATGCCAATGACATTTTTATCTACACCACAGATCCCAAGGAAGATGGGGTTTGGAGGAAGCTCCAATCCACTCTCTGTAACATTCACCAGTTGTGACAGTACTGGCGACTCCACATTTCTGCAGCTAAATGCAAAGCAATCAACTTTAGTCGGAAGCGTAGGGCGGTAAATAAGGAACTACGGGTCAATGGTCACAGCATAGAGTGGGTGGACGTCATCTGCATCCTTGGCGTCCGGATCTCTAAAAACCTTTCACTCCAGGAACACGTCTGAGACATTTAACTGAAATCTGCCAGGCATCTTGGTATGATAAAGGGAATTGCAAGTAAGACAGAGCGACTAGTTCCCAGCTTCTGTCCATCGTAAATGCAGTCATTCGGAGCCGCTGTGAATTTGCTAGTTCGGTACTGATAAATCTGCCTCCTTCCCTCCTGCGTTCTCTCGAAGTTGTGTATAATGCTGGTCTTTGGTTCGCTACGGGTGCTCTCAAATGCACCCCATTGGTTGTCCTGTGTCGGGAGGTGGGTCAGCTGTCTGTCTCTCAGCAGATACACTTTCTCAGCTTAGCCTTTGGCCTTCGCCAAATTTCACTCAGTGACTTTAATGTGGTGGGGAGGGTTCTTTGTTCCCAGCTGGCTACTGGACCAAGTATGAACCCTCAGCATTGGGAACTTTGTGACAGACTGAAACCTTTGAGAGCCTGCACCTGTCGGTGTATCAAATTCTTACGACGGCCTGGTTTACCGGCTCCGCCTTTATCTCCAATCTGCGGGTCTCCATAAATGATTGGGCTTTTCAACATAAATCCCTTCCTCTGGATATCATCAACGCCAGGTTCTTTCAGTGTCTTCAAGAGGAATTCCAGGACCACATTCAAGTGGCTCCTGATGCATCGGTTTCAGATGCTGCTCTGATTCCTGACATCAACTCAGTGTTTACCGCAGAAGCCCTGGGAATTTGCTTGGCTGTAGAGATGTTTGTTACGGAGAACAAGGCTTATGTTATTCTCTCGGATAGCCAGTCGGTTCTCACGACCCTCCTTAGCCTCAGCAAGAAATCCCCTACAGTCATCGGGTTCCTCATGGAGAAACTTCGAAAAGCTTGTGTAGTAGCTGAGGAAGTAAAGGTGAAAATTAACGGTTGCCACATGGCGACTGTATTTTTGAAAGTGGAGACTGAAAATTTATGTATCAGTCACCACAGTTTATTCCCCACCCCTCTTTTCTTTTTAACAGACTTTTTCTAAGTTTTTATGAATTGAAAGTAAAATTGAAACGAGAGACGTTCAAAAATGTTCTTGACAGAAAGCAACAAAACTCCCAAGATCAGTTTCGGCATGGGCATGGAGGAAAGGGGCGGCAGGGCTGGACCATTGATAAAGGGTATTAGTACCATTTGATCAATTAGCAAAAGTGATAATCTCTTCTGGAAATTCGCAAAAGGGGACTACAACAATGTGTATGATTGCAGTTTGAAGCAGACACTTGTGCTTGTTTGTTTTTGCAGTTCCCTGTACCTACAATGTATGGGCTTTCATTTATGATTTCTTTTCTTGTGATCAATTAATACAAAAAATTAATAATTAATAAAATTAAACATTTCAAGATTTATTCCGGTATAATACAGCTTATGGCCAGCAGAAAGTATAAAGTTGATGACAGTTGTCAGTCGAGAAAAATTAACAATGTTCTTCATGAATAAAGATCAACGGAGTACGTAAATTCAGCTGTGGTGGATTTAAAATTAGGGATACTTTGTTCTAAAAAAAGGGCACTTTTCTGTACCATGTAGAAAATATTCAGAACTGGTTTGGTGCAATCTCAAAATGATTAAAGTTTATTCCTAAACCTTCATTTCTTATATGCTGCATGTGCACCGACAGAATATTTTCCAGGGGGTGGGATGACTACTTCATATGTTTACCATGTTGGAAAGAATAAAAAAGTAGGGAAAAACATGGCATACGAAAATCTAGGGAAGGGAGGGGCAAGAATTCCCTTTGCCCTATGTTGCCGGTGCCCATGATAGGCATTAATTCAGATCAATTCATGTCACAAAATCGGCAATTTTCTAACTTTCAAAAAGTCATTTTTCATTTCTGAATGAACCAGTAATTTAATGCTTAATAAATATTTTTAATAACTATGCATAATTTGAAACAAGGCCAGATATGATTAAACTGAGCAATCATTTAGAACAAAAACTTGCAAGTGTGCAAAACAGCCAGTTTTAAGCAATAGAAGCTACCATCATTTATACTAATAGCTTTCACTGAAAAGCTGTAGACTAGAGTTATGATTGTTTAGTAATTATCAAATATAACACCCACTCCAGATAACACACTTGTCCATTTTATATCCATTTCTCATCCATCTCGCCCTTATTACGTCCATGTCTATAAATGGACATCCAGAAGACATCTATAAATAGACATAATCTAGAAAATCCAGAAAATGTCCATGAATAGACCAAAACTAGATATAGAATTTCCAGAATAAGTTTTTTTATAGACGTATTCCAAATAATCCATATTCCTTTAGTGAAATGGCAAGAAATGGATATAGCTGGAAGCAGTGGTGGGAAAAACTACTTTTTTTTTTTTGTAGCGAACTACAACTACCGCTACTTTCCGAAAAATGTAGCTAACTACAACTACATCTACTTTTTGAAAAATGTAGTTAGCTACACTACTTTTGAAATGTAGTCGCTACTTCGCCACTTTTTCGCTACTTTTAGGAGACAAATTTTGCTAACAGATTCAGTTGTCATTAATTCATATTTAAGGATATTTATATCCTAATTAGAGAAAACTATTGATATCTTAATTAGAAAAAAACTATTGCACTAATAAACAACTACCAGGGGAGTGTGTGAGGAGGGCGGCGGGCCCCCTCAAGAAATGTAAAGCAATTATTAAAAAGGAGGTATTTTGAAACATTTCTTTTAACTTTAGAACAATAAAGTTTAAAATACCGAATCGTCCCCTTACCCTCGAAATGGAAGCCTATATATATGCTACTGACAACTACTGCTAATTATTGAAGTATTGTTGAAACTAATTCAGTTTTAATACCTCTATGATAAAAATAAATTGAGAAAGTGAGCTCTGAAAGCATGAGAAAAATCATGAGAACTAAAAAAGTTAAAAATAAATGAATAAATAAATAAAAAATAATTGGATTTTTTAACAAAATACCCATAAATTTTCATGTTTTAGCTTAAATATTACGCATTTTAATACAAAGTTATGTCTATAACCCCCCCCCCCCCTTGAAGGAAGTTTTCATATGCCACTGGTGGGACTAGTTGTATAAAGAAACGATTCAATAATTGAGGGTGTCATTGTGTCAAGAAGGAAGATCACGTAACGGCTTGCCAAATTAATTTAGTTCTTATGTTTTGGTAAGAGCACAATGCACTTGTATATTTAAATTAACGACATTTCATTTTAAAAGCTAATGATTTATTTATTTGCGAAGGGAGGACAGCTTGCATCACTAAATGTGTCGTTTAGAGCTACGTATGTAATAATTTTGCCATACAAAATGTATATTCTGGGGGGGGGGGGGGCTGACACAGCCTTACCATTTTTCTGACGTATATTGATAGTTGAATGTTTGAAGAAAGTGACATAGCAAAACTTTTTTTAAAATTAACACATATTTTATCTAAATATTTCATTAACAAATAAAGAATATCTGCTTTTTTTTTTCTTTGAGATATGAAGGATATTTTAAAAACATGTTTTGGCTCCCTCCTCTCCCTCATAAGGGCGACAAAAAAATCCTAATATTTTTTAGACGTTCTTGTTTATTACATTTTAAAGCAAAATAAAAATAAAAATCTTATACTTCATTTGTTTTTCTTTGTTTTGCCAACTTGCTATCCCCTCCCCTTCCTAAAATTTCTTTTTAGATATTCTTTTTTGTTGTATTTTAAAATAAAAATCATATGAATGTTCTTTTTTTAATACAAAGGATATGTTAAATATATATGTAAAAAATATTTTGCCCCCCCCCCCTCCCCCAGTGCAGCATCCCTTGGGGAGGCAATCTTTAAAAAATCCTTAAATTTTTCTTTAGGTTTTCCGTTTTGTTACATTTTAAAGCAAAAAATCTTAATATCTGTTTTTTTTTCCCTGTAAGATATGAAGGATATGTGAAAAACTCATTTTGACCCCACCCCCTCAAGGTAAATTTCGAAGAATCACCCAATTTTTTTCCCGCTTTTCCTGTTTTTTTTATATTTTCAAACAAAAATCCTATGAGTGTCTGTTTTTTTTCTTTATTTGAGATATGAAATCAATATTAAAAATTTGTGAAATACCCGTTTTGCCCCCTGTCCCCCTTTGGGAAAAGACTATTTTCAAAAAATCATTAAATTTGTATTTAGATAATCCGGTTACTTATATTTTAAAACAAAACTCGTATTCTTATTTGTTGCTGTTTTCTTTGAGATCGTAAAATACTATAACTATTTACAAAAATAAACTTTCACTTTCATCGAGATTCGGGGGGGCAGGGGGATCACGCATAAAACTAATTTTTGTAATATCTTACATACTGTTCAATTATTTTTGGTTTTATATTACATTTAAGAAAGAGAAAAAAGTATGCACATAAGTTAAACATACCTTCGGTTCTTTGATTTAGGCCCATTTTGGTAATTGTACTCATTAAATAAAATTTAAACATAAAATTAAACATACATAGAATATAGAAACTTAAACACTATTCACAAAATTATATATTTACAAGTCACATTAACCTAGTTAAAATGAAAATTTGAACGCAAAGTAACTCCCCCCAAAAAAAGACAACAATAAATGGGTGAGCAGTTCACGTTTGAGAACGAATTTAGAGAATGCTGATTCATTATAGGTTCAGGTTCAAGGGGCATAATTGGAGTTTTTCTTCCTTTTCATTGCTTTCTCAGCAATTTTCTGGGCTTCTGTAAACCAGGAAGTTGTAAAACGAAGCTGTATTGCCCCCTGCAAGTCCTTCCCACAGAATTCAAGAATCCCCTCTCACACAATTCCTTTGAATTCTGTGAGAGGGGATGGGGGGGGGGGGGCGCTCGCTAATTGCGAGGACTGACTATATATCATTCCAGCTTTGGAAGGATATCGAGCTCACGTTCCAGTGGGCAAGTGAACACTACACTGTATTTAGGGGTGTAAAAAAAGAAGAAAAAGAAAATTAATAATGTCACAAAAGCATGCTATTTAAAGATATGTAAAATTCTTTTTCAAAAGCAAAAAATGCTCACTTTTATGCACAGAAGTAGATATTTAAAAAACTCAAAACTTACATACATTATTTTTCAAAATAAATCAATTTTTATGGTCTAAACTTGATTCATCTGGGAAGTGCACATATCCCCTCTGGATCCGCCAACTGGCCTTGGCTTAGTATGAAGTTAAATGCAGCTACTTTTTCTTTTACACTCTCAGTCAGACTGAGACATCAATGCAAATGCAAGTGTTCTGATTCTGATTTCTCTCTGGCGTTCCCCCAGATTATCACACTGACAAGGGGGGGGGGGGAGATAGCCCGCGTACCCAAATATCCCAATAATATAGATTAAAAATTCATATATACTGAAATAATAATAATAATGAAAATGAAACAATTTCCTCTGTAACAGTTATTGTTGTATTGTTGTCCATTACTAGATCAACTGGGAGAAATTTTTTGGATGGTGAACACGATTTGATCAAAGTACAGTAAATTGAAATGCCATTTTTTACCTCAAGTTCCAGTGCCTTGTGTTTTATGTTTTAAAGAAGAAAGAAAATTACAAATTTTTTGTCGGTCCAGGAAAATTTTCTAGTTCGCTAAACTTGAGCGCCTTGGAGAAATAAACATCCCAGACAGTGCCGGATTTAGAGGTGTGGACGCCCTGGGGCAACAAAGGAGTGGTGGCCCCTAATTATTTCTCAAACAAGTTAAGAATTTTTTCGAAGACAAGTGTGGCGAAGTGGGTTCGCCGTTAACTCATAGCCTAGAAGTCCAGGATTGGATTTCCGAGTTCGATATTCGTTAGGAAATTTTATGTAAAGATGTCTATTGTGGGGGCCTAATCTCTTGTGGAGGACCTGGAGCTGCAGCTCCGGTTGCCCTCCCCTAAATCCGGCCCTCATCCCATACTTAATAATACAAATGGATAAAATATTAAAATAAAAATTATTCTTGGTTATATAATCTTGCTCAAGTATATGTACGTAATTTTTTTAAATTCAATGTTGGAAGTTTTGAAAATGTTTTCTGATGCAAAAACGCAATAGCGGTCAAAAATATGCAGACCCTGATCATACTTAGATGGGGCCCCGGGGCAAGAGGTTATTTTGTGCCTCTGTACTATTACAGGCATTTAACTTATTTTTGATTGTTTTCTATTTTCCCAGCATAAAAATAAAACATTTTTAAATAATTCTAAAATTGAATTAAAAATTACCCATGTATTTATAGTCATTTAGAACAAGACTATGCCTTTAAAATTGATTTTAATATTTCTTTAAATTCATTTATATTATTAGCGTATGTGTGTGCCAAGTTCCGCCTGCCAGAAAATTTTCTTTTCTTCATCATAATATATATATATTAAAAAAAATGCTAACTAATGGATATTTTATGATAAGTAGATATGGCCATAAGTTTTCAAAAACGCTTTTAATTTCTATTTTATTAATCTAGTCTTAGAAACCATTATCATTGAGTTAGAAGAACGGAAAATATAAGTCTCCAAGGCTTTTTATTGTTACACAATTATGATATAGATATCATAAAGAAAATTTAGCTTAGCAAAAATTATTATTGCAGCATATATAAATTTAATATACAATAAATCGAGAGATTTGCGAGGCCTCTATTTTTCAGGGGCTCCGGGCTATTGCCCGCGCGTCCGTGTGATAATGAGACTCTGAAAATGTGTTAAAATGCTTAGTATGGTATAGTAAAGGGGGCCCCGAAGCAGTGGCGCACCCAAGATTTTAGTTTAGGAGGGGCTAAGACTACAAATATTGATGAAATTGGTTATAGTGACCTCGATTATAGTAATAATTCCCTTATAACGTAAAAATATTCTGCATCACACGCCCATAGAACACAAGGCCACTATCAGCGTAACTCGTTATAGAGTCATAAATAAATACCTGACTTTTTCACTGACATTGTAATATAGTTTAACTGTATTTCATACACTGACTGTAAGTATTTACTTAAAAACCAACGTCTCTTTTTTTCTTTGGTAAAAAAATATTTTAGAAATAGTTAAGATAATTTTTAATAATAAAATGTTTTAATTCATTAATGACATTTTTCAATTTTTAAAGGTTTCCAGATCTAACTCTCCAGTTTTAGGGGAGTTGCCCCATAGCCCCTCCGTGGGTGCACCTTTGCCTACAGTAACCCAGTACCCCGAGGCCCCATCTAAATATGATCAGCTTTGGATTCTCTTTCCCTCTTTTTTTGTCCTCTTTATAGCAGATTGGTGAGTCTACAAATAATGCTGAGAACGATAAAAAGAAAAAAGATGTACAAGGTCAGGCTTCAAGCAGGAAACTCCCCCCTCCCCTCACTCGTGTGCTCGTGGTGTGTGCCCCCATAGAATGCCGGGGGGCACGGGGCACACATAGATACCCTGGGAGGGGCGGGGGAGGGATTGGATATTCTTTCAAGCATCAATTCCAGTTCTATGCTTGGTGTCATAAGAAAGAGAATTTGCACCACGAGATCAATCACCGGAAATGATGACGCGGCAAAAGTAGCTTCCAAAACGCGCTACAAACTACTAATTTTTTGTAGCGCGCTACACTACAAACTACTTTTTTAAAAAGTAGCGCGCTACACTACAAACTACTAAAAAAAGTAGCGACTACTGTAGTTTCGCTACTTGTAGCGCGCTACTCCCCAGCCCTGGCTGGAAGTAATTGCGCGTGCCCTGGGAATTGGAACACGTCAGTTTGCTTTTGCTAATCGTAACTGTTGGTTTACAACTGTGCAAGTCAGCGTGGTTCACAGCAAGCAAATTTCATTTCATGTTTTTTTGCTGTCCATGTCGGATGAAGTTGATTTCTTACGGTAAGTAGTTGGTGTCGGTAAATCCTTTTAATGATGTTCATCTAAAAGGCCTAAGATTTCTAAACGTCTCGAATGGCATAATTTAAAGAGTAATGTTGATGAGAAAATTTATTACGCTATTGAATTTATTGTGTTATAAAAGTCATGAGGAAATTTGCACAATTGAATTTAATGTACTATATCTTTTGAATTTGAATGATCACATACGGTATGTTCCTTTTACAATGTTATCCAAAAGGTGCAAGATCTCAAAATGTCAAGAATGGCATAATTTAGGAAATGATGTTAATGAGGAACTTTACGCTATTGAATATCTACTAGATGTCCATTACACTATTGGATATCTACCAGGTGTCCATATGTCTTTATGGATGAATTATGGGCTTTATATGGACCTTTTATGGACATTAATGTCCACATAAGAATGAAGATGTCCAAGACTTGACCTAAATAGGTCCATATACAGACATTGATGTCCAAGATTTGCCCATACTAAGTCCATAAATAGACAAGCACGTTCATAATTACGTCTATATGCATGTCTATAAGACGTCATATGGGCATCCTATAGTGCCATATTGACATAAAATGGGTGAGAATTGGATGAATCCTGGATATGTCAGCTTGTCTATATGACGTCTTCTAGACGTGTTCTGGACAAGTTTATGCTATCTGGGACATTATAGGATTGACGGCGAAGTCATTTTGAACCCTAATTGAAAGTGTTATGTACCAGATCATAGTTTTCTATTGCTGCATTAACTGAAAACAAACATCCCAGAAGTGCCTCTTTTTGGGTTACGCGAATGAAAGAAAACAGATGAAAAAGCAATGACTATCTGATAAGCATCTCAATTAGGAAAAAAGTGACTATTTATAAAAGAACATTTTACCGGGTTGCTTTTATGAGAAATGTCTGATTGCACTGCTTGGAATTTTGTGAAGGAACAGTTACATGTCGTGTTTTGTGAAAGGTCATTTCAATCAATCATATTTTTATTTTTTGTTATGGTATCATTTTAATAGAGTTTGTTTGGTAAGGGGGCCGTAAAACAATAGACAATCTTGACTGCAATGATCCCTGTAACACAAGGGGCAGGGGAAATGACGTTTTAGAGTGAAAATATGAACAAACCAGGGCTAAAGGGGGAGGGGGGGGAACTGCCAGTCGTTGAAACGTTGTCAGGTGCCATGCTTTTTAAAGAATGGTAGTAGAAGGACACTACACAGAAATTCTTTTTGACAAAAGCAAGGCCATAACCAGAAAAAAAAAGGATGAATGGCTGAAATTTTGTACATCACCTAATTAATATATGGAGCACATTTTACTAACTGAGAATGTTTCTGCAGGCGTCTGCATAAAAATTATGCAGGGGTCTGCATAGAAATTATTGTGCAAAAACAATTATTTTTTAATCTTTGTAAGAATAAGGTTATCTTTTTTTTTCACCATAAATTGACTGGTGAGAAATGTTCCCCCCCCCCCCCATTTTTAATAAAGTATGGAAATTTGTTACATTGATTTTTCAACAGATGAATAGAGATGTCTTTTTTCAAGAACTGATCTTTTTAAGATATTTATTGAACTCTTGAGGGAGAACATCCATGACATTGTTAATTGTATGACTTTAATTACAGTAAAACTCGTACTAAGTTCATGGAAACCCAAAAGGATTTCTGATTTTTTAATTAAATGATTTGAAGCTAATGAGAAAATTTAAAGATAAAAGTAAAAGCTCAATGATCTAGGAAAACTAGTGAAAATAAAACAAAAAAGAAGAAAACATACTGCGGCCAGATATCCGGCTGAAAGTTTGGCCGGATATTTGGTATCCGGCCAAATTGATATCCATTGCATCACTACTATAAACAATAAAGGTAACAGAAGCAACCCCTTTTTTTCCCCTTACGAATATTTGCTTTAAAACCTGCACTGCGTGAGTGACGGAGGGAGGTTCGATGAAGAGACTTCCCTTGAGCGCATTAAACCTAAAATTTAGGCGAGTTGCTAAGGCGTTTAACCCACTTTTGAACACATGTTTAACACGTTCGCTCGCATTATTGGAAAGTCGCAATGAAGATTCCCCCCCCTTTTTTTTAGTGTTTTGTAGACATGAACTGTCACGGTGAAAATCTCTTCAAACGTGTTTGGCAGATAACGTATAGAAGGGGGAAGTCGTACAAGGTTTGCAATTTTTTATAATGGATCGCTACGTTTGGTGCCCAAACGCAATACTACTTTATTTTAAGGGGGAGTGCTGTGTTGATTATGGAGCCCTAAGGGCATGAAGCTGTTTTCAGTAGTTTTGGATAAGTTTTAATTAATTAAAGCCATTTTTAATTTTGTCAGAAGATAAATTTTATGCTATGCTCTCCCCTTTATAGAAGTAATTAACTATTTATGGTACTAAATGTGTGTAAGCACTATATGTGTGTAAGACAAATATTAACAGTAATTTGGTTTAATATTTAAGATAAAAAACTAAAAGAATGATTTTATTTTGTTCAATCAAATTTAGGGGAATCTTCAATTTATGACATGTAGTAATGGTGATTTGTTATAACCCTTCTGAGTGGACATTTTTTTCCCCTTTTTTTTCTCTGAGTGGACTGTTTTTTTATATGTGTAAAATTTTTGAAGGAATGCTAATTTTTATTTTTTATAAATTAAATATTCTACAATGGAAATTTTGTAAGAAAAATCAGAGTTTCTAGTTTTTTTCATACAAAATTAAGTAATTTTGTTTAGTAAATTCTCTACTGTTTTATTTTCCTAAGTATCTCTCCCTATGTTCTTTTTTTCCAAAAACATCCCAAGATACTTCAAGATGCTTCGCCATCTTGTTTACACCCCCCAGTGCATAAAGCCTGGTATATCGAGTGCAGGACACACATGGAAAAGTAATCAACATTCCAGAGAGCTGTGTCATCATGGGAGCAGAGGAAAACAACAGCGCAAGAATACGGAGACCTGAATTAATTAAAATAATAATTATTCAACCCCACTCGTAACAGGAGTATAGTTAGAATATACTTGGCTAAGATTGTAAAATAGTTTTAGTAGGTGATTTTAAGATAATTTCGATTCTGAAGATGGGTTTTATGGAACAAAAAGAGAAATACGGCACACTCATGAATAACAATACACTTTCCACTTAACGAAATAAGGAAGAAAAATAGGGACAACACATAAATTATGATACACTTTTAATATATAGCACTTTAGTATGTATTTTAAAACTGAAAGTGTTTCAGATTTTCTTTCTTTTCCATTCTTTTCATTCCTTTTTTAAAAAAAAGAAAGAAAGAAAATCCTTTTTGCTCCCAGCAAGGATCTTTGAAAAATCCCACCTGAATCCAGCGAGTGCACAAGCGCAACAATAAATGATATTGAGGTGCTTTTCTTTTCCGTGTGGCATTTTTTCTGCTTATTCTGTCAGTCATATTATCATTCAGCCCCTGTATTATTTTTTTTTTCTCCTACCTCCAAAATAAATAAATGAACATAAAATAATTTTTAAAAAAATACATATGTATAAAGCATTTTTCACTATTCTTTTAAACAAAACCATCATATACAGATTTTCAGTAATCTATTAATTAGGTAGCTCCACTTTTCATGTGCGAAAATGAGTGTGAACATTGCTGTGTTTTTATGTGCATCTATGTGCTATCATTTGAGGACCAATCAGAAAAAACGGGCTAGGATCCCTTAGAAAGTCTCCCACGGAGGGCATTCCCCCCATAGGTCTAGAACACTCGAGTAGTCAATTGACCTTAACCCCACAACACAACATAATCAAAAAAACCAGGGGATCTACCTCTTATACCCCTCCACCCGACGAAAACCCTTTTTAGGCTGTTTGACATCGGAGACTTTCTGATATTAAAGGGGCTCATTAATCACTTAATTTTAATACTTTTTAAAAAGATTCTTAACATTTGAGTTGTATTCAATATAGTATTTATATAGAAATTAAAAGTCATCTATGTATAAACAGAAAAATTGGTATCCATGTGAAACTTCCCAGCTTTAAAGTGTATTAATGAAATAAAAATAATCTTTATTATTCTTATTGTTTTGAATAATTATCAGAGATAAGAACTGGTCCATTGTGAAAAGTTATTATCTCCTTTAAAATGGAATTAAATAAAGAATGCAACATTTTCAAAACCTACCCCAAAAAAGTGTGGGGGGGGAAGGGAGATTAACAAGTGAATAAACTTTATCGAAGAATGCAACAAAAGAGCATTATCGAGTTGCTCTTCATCATACCTCTTACAGTTAATAGTATTTTACTTTCCTTAAAAGTAACATCTTAAATCAAGAGGTTTCATGTAGACACCCTGCATGAAATAAATACACGCACATCGTGAAGACAGACATTAGTTTAAGAATTTAACATTAGTTTAACAATATTTGTAAATATTCAATATATATAAGCATTATATGTCCACATATTAATGCATATTTCAAATAAAATAGCGAAGACTGTTAGATAATTCAGCAAAATGTTATTTTAATGTATCACATTATTACACAAATATAATACATTTAATTTTAACTATACACATAGAAACATAGTTTTTATAGTCTTCTCTTTCACTCTATAAATAACCTTTAAAATACAATAAATTGGACTACTTTTCATTCAAAAGTTTTTTTTTTTTAATATTTGAATATATACACAAAAGTAGAAATTCCTCATGTCACATTTCACAAAAATGATTTAATCAACACAACTTAAGCCCACCATTCTGAAGTAAAGTTCTAGACTTTAAAATTGTATTATGACTTTATTACAAAAGTAACACAACATTTTCAAAGGAACTTTTAAGATTTAGTACACTAAAACGTGAAATTTTTCTATTTAAAAATTACTCCACTAGAAATAATACTGAGATGCACATCGGATAAAAAGATAACTTAACTAATGAATTATTTACGAGTATCAAAGATTCAAATATGGCATATTTTCAAAACATTTTTTTAAACAAATGTAAAGTGATACACAATACGGCTGAATAGAACATGTAAGGTTAATACTTGAGAATAACATTGATAAAGTAACAATAAATCTTAAGCGTGTGCTCAAACTGAATTGGTTGATAGAATTTAAGTATAACTTCATTATCATAATACAGTAGGGGACCCGAAATCCGGAAGACCCAAAATCCGGAACTTTTTTTTTCTGCAATTTTTTTTTTTTTCCCCCTTCCTATAAGCATAAATAAACGGATATTATTTTCCTTTTTATTTCTCATTTTCTTTGAAAGACCGTTTTCAAATGAATATACGTAAAAATAAGAAAACCTGTTAAATTGGGAAGAATTTCGTCGATCGCCGCGAAGCGCAGGAAAGGAGGGCGCGGGCGCGTACCAGGAGAATGATCGATCACATCTACTCACGCCTTTCTTCGCTTTGCGATCGGCAAGTTGCTGTTGAAAGCATTTCCAGAGAAACAGCAGTCTGCCTTTATTGGATAGATCCGCAACCCTGCTGGACAAATATCCCCAAAAATATTATTACAGGTGGGCGGGATTTGAAGTAAAGGGATGTCCAGTCCGTAGTCATCTGTAAATAAAGGGAAATTTTTGTTCTTGGAGGGAAACTTTTCTGGAAATATGGTAATGCTGAGTGTGAATAAGAATTGCCGAACTGAACTGAACTGGACAGACTAGACATACGATTACTCTAGTACTAGCTTCCAGTCCTGTTGACGATAGTTTACAGAATGGCGCCAAAGCGGAAGCACGTGTCTTTAAGCATTTCTGATAAAGTGAATTTATTACGCAAACTAGATAGCGGTACTAGTGTTAAATCTTTATGCCAGGAATACGGAATTGGAACGTCCACAGTCTACGACATAAAAAATCATAAAGATAAATTATTAAAGATGTTTGCGGGAAGTGACCGTCCGGAATTCATGGCAAAGCGGAAGACTCTGCATACGTCTAAGTGTCCTGACATAGATAAAGTATTAATCGAATGGATAAGACAACGAAGAAGCGAGAAATTTCCCCTGGATCATGCTATGATTATTACCCAGGCTAAAATGTTCCACGAACAATTGCATATCACTGTACCATGTGATTACAGTACTGGATGGTACAATAAATTTAAAATTCGTCATGGACTGAAGTTGGTGAAAGTATGCAGGGAACAAAATTCGGCAGATTTGGAAGCGGCAGAAAATTTCGCAGAAGAATTCACCGAAATGGTTTCATCTGAAAATCTGAGCCCTGAACAAATTTTTAATGCGGACGAGACTGCGCTGTTTTGGCGTTATATTCCCCGTAAAACGTATGTGTTCGCAGGAGAAAGTTCAATATCTGGATTTAAGGACTCGAAGGAACGCATAACGGTGCTTGCTTGCGCGAATGCTGCAGGTACCCATAAAAGTAAGTTGCTTGTTATTGGAAAAAGCAAACGACCACGTGCACTGAAAAATGTTAACGTGTATCCCGTTCACTATCAACACAATAGAAGAGCGTGGATGACAGCCGACTTTTTCAAAAATTGGTTCGAAAATGTTTTTGTGAAAGAAGCTCGGTCCCACTGCAAAAAAGTAGGACTTCCAGATGACTGCAAGATTGTATTGCTGTTAGACAATTGTACAGCACATACAGCATCTGGTATAAAAAGCAAAGATAATGTCTTTGTATATTATCTCCCGCCCAACTGCACGTCAGTTATTCAACCTCTAGATCAAGGCGTGTTGAGAGCTCTAAAATGTGCTTACAAAACCGAATTTTTAAAGCAGATGTTTTATGCCTGCAACAATGGCTTGAATATCTTGGAGTTTCATGCTGCATTTACAATCAAAGATGCGATCTGGAAAATAGCCGATGCATGGAAGTCCCTCAAAAGTGAGGTTATTGTGCACTCATGGCACAAAATATGGCCCCAGAGCATCTTTTTTGATGAAGACAAGGATGCTGATTTCGGGGGATTTAGTGTTTCTTCAGAAAATCTTTTAATTTCTGATTTAGTAAGGTACGCAAAGGACAGCGTATCTAAAGAAGTGATCGACGAAGAATGCATTCAAGAATTATTACAGGCTGAGGAAAATGCTCCGGCTGTCCACCAGCTTACGGATGAAGAAATTGTAGATTTAGTGCTGGAAAAACCAGAAAATAATGCTCATGAGAGCGAAAATAGTTCCGATGATTCTGAAGAGGACAACACACCTAACATCTCTATAGATGCATGCATGAAAATGACCAGAGACTTGATTAATGTCTTAGAAAAAAAAGAATTTTATTGCTGGAGAGCATATTGTAAGTTTGTATAAAATTGAAGAAGTGTTACAAAAAGAAAAACGAGATAAAATGAAGCAATTAAAAATAACAGATTTATTTAAATAAATAAAATATAAAGGTATGCTCATTGATTTTTATTTATTTGTATGTTTAATAAATTAGAATTGCATTACCGTTAGATCTTGTACGGTAATTTTCGATTTCTCGTAACGTAAATATATTCTATGCTATTATAGAATGACTTGCTTTAATGGGGAGAAAATATGTGTCCTTTACGCACGCACACACACACGCGCGCAGCTTCAAGTGTTGATGATTCATCTAGTCTGTTAAATGTAAACGAAGATGAACGGGATTTGGTCTGCTTAATGACTGTCCCCCCCCCCCTTCTCAAAGTACTGCGGATGTGTGAAAAAAGGTTGGGTTACGTAATAAATTGCTAGGCAGAAATCTTTCCTCCGAGTACGCAGATCAACGGGCTGAGGAAAGGCGACAGTTGATCCGAAAATTGCGCAGCTGCTCTATCCGTCCTTCCGTATCCCGCTGAATTGCGGTGTAGGATGAGTTATTTCAATCGGAAACTATGTATGAAAAAATGTTAAGTAAAATTTTAAGATTATATAAGTTGCATATTTTCAGCCAATTTAGTTGCAGCAATCGTCAAATCCGTCTGAAAAAAATTCTTGCTCGGCTCGGTAACATAGCTTTCGAATTTTTTAATGGATTTTACTTCATCTTTAACATACTGTATTATTCATTCATTCATTTTTTTTTTTTAATCAGAGATATATAATCATGTGCATATTTTTAAAGTTTTTATTTAATAGAGTTTCAGTTAATATTAACATCAATAGACGCTAAAACGCGGAAGGACCTATGCTACAGCTTACCTCGGAAATCGGTAAAGTTCGCAGCCGGTATCCCAAAATCCGGAAAATTCCGAAATCCGGAATGGGTCCGGTCCCGAGCATTCCGGATTTCGGGTCCCCTACTGTATTATCATTCACGCTAATGTAGATGTCGAATATCAAATACTCGAAAATATTTAATACAGTTATCAAGAAAATTTAGAAAACCGCACACATATTCTGACTTAAAAATGACTTATTTTTACTTCTCTCCCTTGCTTACTATTCATCGATCGATTGGCACTTATGCAGCTGACGAAGGGTGGATCCTTTGTGCCACTCGAAACGGTCGTACTGAACTTCTGTTAGTTTTTATGTGTGTTTTTAACAAAGTACCTTGTAGCAGTTACATCTTAACACCAGCTTTTTTGAGTGTGTTTTTTAATCACTCAAAAATGTTCGAATGCGAATGAAACTTTCTATTTAGTTTTTGTTATTAGTTTTCTGTTTAGTTTAGTCTATTTAGTTAGTGTTAGTTATTACTTGGATACAGAGGCGTACCCAGGAGGGGTGATCTGCTCCGAGCGGCAAACTAAAAACAAAGATAGGGGGCAACAGCAGCAAAAACCTTTCTTCCTTACACATAGCGACCAAGAAGTTTTATTGAAAACATACCCTCCACAAGGGGAGGTTGACAGCGGCGGCACGGGTGCCCATAAGGGAGGGGTAGGTAGTGCACTTGCTCCTCCCTAATCAGAGTTTTAGTATATTGTCTTGCAATATAAACAAAATTGCACCGAAAAGCAAAATTGAAACTGGAATTTTTACAAGTGTGAAATTCACCCCCTCCTTCTAGAATTTTTTTAAAGTTTGCCCCTCCCCCCATAAAAATTTCCATGGGTGCCCATGGGGGGGGGGGAGTAAACCCCTGGCACCAATTAGTCTTGCTACCGTGCTTCTTGGAAAATTTTTGTGAAACTTTATTACATTTTAAATTATGTATAATTTAGAAAACAGTCCTTCTATTTATCTAAAAACGAGAATGGAAATTTAAGTTATATACTCAAATACTTCTTTGAGAAGATGCACTTTTTTTTTGGTACGTATACCAACTAAAATTTTAAATAAATTCTTATTTGAAGAAAAATGCTAAAATCTGCAGTCATTGAATTTCATCATTTATATATGTAACATTAGGGCTCTACGGGAGTGTTGTGTAGTCATGGACCGGAAGAGTCGAGGCGCATTCTCGGCATGGGGCGAGGAACGTATCTGCGGTTTGGGGCAGCGTTGACGGGCAGAGCAGGCGATGCGGCACTACTGGGTAAAGACTCTGGCTTAGAGCCCCCCTTCAGCCGGCCGTGCCGGTGGATGGAAGGAATGAGTTGAAGTCAAACTACGATTACATCATTTTATTGTACGACTGGACACATATTTCTTAGGCAGCTGCATCACGCAGAAAGTCCACTCCTGGGATGATGCATCTGCTTTTATCACCTTCTGAGGTCGTGTCACATGACCAAAAAACATTGCAATTATTCGCCAAGAGCTAAAACTGGGAAGTGGTTCTTCCAGGGTTTATTATGACTTTTAAGACGCCTTTGTGGCTGGCTGCCGGGACCGTCTACAAAATTACAAAGGAGTTGCAAGGGACCGTGTAGTATAGTTTTTGAACGCGGATTTCTTTGTTCCAACTGAAATAAACTGCGTAGTTTCAGAAATATGAGATTTTCGTGGGCTTTTGATTTGTAATGTTATAGAATATCCCCCACCCCCACCCAATCTGAGAAGAGTCTGAAGAGTCTTCCGGTCCATGAAGAGGCTGACCACCAATGCCTGCATTGGAGAGCAGACTCACTCAGAAGAGCGAGAAAAATTTGAAAAAAGCCATATATATATTTTTTTTTTTTTGAGAAAAAGAAATTTAGGTCATGTGGCATGATGTAATAACTTCCAATCAAAATTAAATATACACTAGAAATTACCTGGATTAATTATTGTAAGTACACAAAAATAAGTAGTTGAAAAATAATAATATATGAGCACAAAGATTTTAAAGTTCTTCCAGAACAATGGACTTCAAAGAGAACAGTCAATTTGTGCAGATGCTGTTGTTAAAGTTCCAAAAATGTCAGTTTTTTTTGTTCAAGTCCTCACACACAAAATATCACTAAAATTATTTCTTGTATAACACTATAAAAAGAACACATTTGGTTGTATATACCATAACAGCTTACAAACTATACATTTTAATAAACACATGGACCTGAAAAACATCACATAAAATACAATAAAAGGTAAAAATATTCAGACTTGATTATAAAATACTGGATGCAATTTATGTTAAATTACTTCAAACATTTGGCTTCAATTCTACCTTCTCATATAAGTTCTCTGATTTGTATCATTATTTACTTTGTTTTTTATGGCTTCTTTAATGCAAATTGTATGGCACTTCTCTTTTAACTAAATTCTCTTTTCTGGGGTTTTCTTTTGGGTAATCATGCTCATGCATTTGAGGTACCTACTTGTTTGAATGGTGCAACCCTAACTCCATAATTTCGAGATCCTTTGCAACCTCTAATATTAAGCAGGTAGGGGGTGTGTCGTTGTTTGTGAAAAAAAAGTGGTTAGCTTTCTCCCTACTGTGCGCCTTGACAAATAGCCGGATGAGAAGCTGTTGCCGTGTAGTGGACCAACTTATTCTTCTAACAGGATATGACAGTCCAAAAATGACATCTTTTGAAGGACAAGATGCAAAAAAGGAAGGGGGACATTCGTCATACCTGTGGAAGTTTTTCAAAAAAGGAAAATGGGGGGTTTAAGGAGTGGCCATCCCAAAAAAGTCTTACGGCGTTGTCAGGACTGTCTACATTTTTTGTTTTTCAGCATCAATGGTGACTGAAATGTAAAAAAAAATGAGTAGCAAAATTTACAGCTACTTGGGATGACTTCCAAAACTAAATTTAAAGGTGGGACATAGGACAGAGGCTTCAAGAAGTACAGGAATTACAAAAGATAAAAGAATTAAGAATTTGTCGAAATCGGGATTTTGATTCTGATCCAAAAAAAAAATACACACACAGTTTCTTTTCTTTTTTTTTTCATTATATATATTTTTTCTCATTTTCTATTATTGATAGACAAAACGCAATGTTTAATCACCCAATGTAAAGTCGAGTGATGTTAGGCATAAAAAAAAAAAATTTTTTTTTTCAAATAAATATTAATCTGAGATTTTAAAATTGTCATTCTTCGTGGTATAATTTTAATTTATCAGGTGAATTATAATATCGCAACCTACAAGCATGTACAATTTCAGAATTTTGTTTTGTATGGAAATTTGGTTTATCTATTTCATACATACCTGCCAACATCTAGTGAAGAAAATCCAGTAGATTTATGTGGGATCTAATTCAGTCACAATTACTAAGTCACTATTCCATGTATCACTTTTAAAAAACATAATTTGACGTGATATGACATAGTTATGTTTTTTAAAATGATAAGTTTGCTTTTTATAACAATTTATGTTTGAAATTTCAGTCACACATAAGTTCGTGATATTAAAAATAGAATTTGTAAAAGAGCTCAGAAATAGAATTATTTTAACATAAAAGGAATAAAACTTTTTCTTTACGTTCACAAGTTTTTTCTTAAATGTTTAAAATTTTACAAAATGTCTGCTTTTTAGACTAAAAAAAGTAGTAAAATATTTTGGGACTTTGAACTTTTTCTCACAAAATGTTAGAATTAAACAATTTTTGCCATCTAATTCTGAAATTTTCTAGAATCCTCCACAAATGAGTATCAACATAAGCACAAATCTTTCTTATTGGACCAAAATACTATGGTATATAGATCCATATTAAATGAATAGACCCTAAGAGCAGTAATCTTTCAGAACTGGTGGCGAAATAAATTTGTCAATTATTAAAACTTCAAAATGTTAGAAAACCAGGAGATTAATGTAAAATCAGGAGACCAGGAGAAACCATCAAAATCCAGTAGAGTTGGCAGGTATGTTCATAGTTAACTTTAGAAATTTGTTTTAAAATAGTATAAGGGCCTGAATATGGTGGTGCTAATTTTCGCGTATTGAAATTCTTCGTACAGTACCAAATCCCCTACAGGGTCATTCCACGTCAGTTCAACCAAGCCATGACACCCATGATCACAGATTTTTATAAAATTTGGCATGAATGTTCCTTATGTGGTAGTAAGAAACACCATGAATTTTTTTGCCCCTGGTGCTAATGGTTTTGGTTTTATGACTCGTCAAACTTTTGAAGATTTCAATTTTTGGATCATTTTTGATCAAGATTTTAAGGCAACACTTCTAAACAAAAAATCTTCTAATTTGTTCACCAATTGTTTTATCTTCTTGAAATTTTGTACTCTTGTTGATTAAAGTACAAGAATTTTAGAAATAATTGTCTAAACTTGATAAATATTTTTTTGTATTTTTTAAAAATGCTAGAAATTGATTTTTGAGAAAATTTTAGTGAGTTTACTTAAAAGTGAAAACTCACTAAAAGGGAAAGCTATAATCAAAAAACATTTTGTTCAGGAAGAAGCTTATATATATGCATTATCTTAGGATGAAATAAAATTAATGGTTCCGTCATTCCTTCAGGTTAAAAAATTATCATTTTTGTTATGAAATTCTGTGTACATTACAAGTAAAATCAACAAATAAAATCCATTGCTGGCAACAATGTTCTTTGATTTTCATGAAATTTGTCATGAATGTTCCTTTTGCAGTAGTTATAAGCCCTGCAATTCCTTTTTGTCCTGGTGTCAATGGTTTTGATTTTATGGGCAGCCAAATTTTGATCGTTTTCACTACTCCACTATTTTTGAGTCACATATTCATGACATACCGCCTTGGAAAATTACTTTTAATTTATCCACTAATCACCCAATCTTTCTGAAGTTTTGCTCTCTTGTTAGTCAGAGAGTAGAGATTTCAGAAAAAAATGTGTGAATATATATATTTCTTTTTTAAGCTGGTTTTTGATATGTCTGCTGATTTCAAGGGAAAATTTTCTTAAAGTATGATCATAAGCTCATTATCTAAGTTTCTTACATAATAAAAATATAAATGAAAGATCCCTTTGTCAAAAGCATACAAAATATATCCAAAATTTAATGAAGCCAAGCCTCCTCAGAGGGGAATTTGATTGAAAATTCAGAGACTAAAAAAAAAGTCAATGTCATAGTGTCTGACTATATAATTTATCTTTTGGTAGGTTTATTTAAATGCAAAAAAGTATTTAAATAAAAAAATAAGATCTCAAAACAGTGTCTGCAATGAAATCACACACACTCATGTAAACTCTTCTGCATATTTTAATGAAATAAAATTATTGGATTTTTTATTACTTCAGCTGTAATTTTGAATGATCTAGTCTAATGATATTTTGTTAATGCTAGATTTCTTAAAGTAGTTTTCATAAAAATATTCAACAAAAATTTATATTTTTTTTACATATGTTTATATAATTCTATTTCGGGGTCGTAATAAATTTATAAATGAAAGAACATCTGGTAAAATCATACAAGCCGGTGTGCACCCCATGTAAACACGGCGACTAATTAGACATTATGAGACACTAATTAGACATTATGAGAAATGTTTTAAATAATGAGAAATATCTATCACCTGGCTTATTCTGGCAAATGCCCTCTCCCAGTTCACAGAAGTGCATGTAAATCAAATACCAAATACTTACCATAAAATTCTAAAATTTGTCCAACTGCTGTTTATTTTTACACCAAAATTCCTCAAATTTTCTCTGTTGAAATTTGTACAAAAACAACAACAGAATAAATTATCATGTAACTAAAAATGCTATATTTTTTCTCTTTTTTAATGAAAGAACAACTCATGTTATTGTCAAAGTACATAACCTATGCAAAACAGTTTATATATGTGTGCGAGTTCATTTAAAAAATATTTTAAAGATTTTTTTTCTTTTAGTTCTTTTATTGCATTTAATGTATCTACCAAAAAGAAAAGGTAACTTTAATGTATGTATATTGTATGTATGTATGTACACAGACATAATTTTTTTTTTTTTTTAATACAACTACTTTAAAAAATCTAGCATTAACAAAATATCATTAGACTAGATCATTTAAAATTACAGCTGAAGTAATAAAAAATCCAATAATTTTATTTCATTAAAATATGCAAAAGAGTTTACATGAGTGTGTCTGTGTGCGATTTCATTGCAGACATTGTTTTAAGATCTTATTTTTTTTATTTAAATATTTTTTGCATTTAAATAAACCTATCAAAAGATAAATTATATAGGCAGACACTAAGACATTGACTTTTTTTTTTTTTTTTTTTTAGTCTCTGAATTTTCAGTCAAATTCCCTTTTGAGGAGGCTTGGCTTCATTAAATTTTGGATATATTTTGTGGGCTTTTGACAAAGGTATCTTCTTTCATTTATATTTTTATCATATAAGAAACTTAGATAATGAGCTTATAACTTATGATCATACTTTTAAGAAAATTTTCCCTTGAAATCAGCAGACATATCAAAAACCAGCTTAAAAAAGAAATAAAATATTCACACATTTTTTCCTGAAATAGCTACTCTCTAACTAACAAGAGAGCAAAACTTCAGAAAGATTGGGTGATTAGTGGAAAATTAAAAGTAATTTTCCAAGGCGGTATGTCATGAATATGTGACTCAAAAATAGTGGAGTAGTGAAAACGATCAAAATTTGGCTGCCCATAAAATCAAAACCATTGACACCAGGACAAAAAGGAATTGCAGGGCTTATAACTACTGCAAAAGGAACATTCATGACAAATTTCATGAAAATCCAAGAACATTGTTGCCAGCAATGGATTTTATTTGTTGATTTTACTTGTAATGTACACAGAATTTCATAACAAAAATGATAATTTTTTAACCTGAAGGAATGACGGAACCATTAATTTTATTTCATCCTAAGATAATGCATATATATAAGCTTCTTCCTGAACAAAATGTTTTTTGATTATAGCTTTCCCTTTTAGTGAGTTTTCACTTTTAAGTAAACTCACTAAAATTTTCTCAAAAATCAATTTCTAGCATTTATAAAAAGTACAAAAAAATATTTATCAAGTTTAGACATTTATTTCTAAAATCCTTGTACTTTAATCAAGAAGGATACAAAATTTCAAAAAGATAAATTAATTAGTGAACAAATGAGAAGAATTTTTGTTTAGAAGTGTTGCCTTAAAATCTTGATCAAAAAGGATCCAAAAATTGAAATCTTCAAAAGTTTGACGAGCCATAAAACCAAAACTATTAGCACCAGGGGCAAAAAAATTCATGGGGTTTCTTACTACCACATAAGGAACATTCATGCCAAATTTTATCAAAATCAGTGATCATGGGTGTCAAAACTCAATTTTTTTGGTTGATTTGACATGGAATGACCCTACATTAAATTTAGACTCCATGAATCGCGCTTCATATTTAACTTTATTTTTATTATGGTATTTAATTGTTCTTTCTTTCATGAGTTTTCTAGCTTCATCCAATGGAGGATAAAATTTTTGTTTGTCTACAAGTGGTTCATAGGGTAGTATTCCCAAAAATAGGTATGCTGGAGTAAACTGCGTTACAGAATGTGGAGTATTACTGTATTCATTAATTACTTAATTTAATAGAGTAGTCCAAGGGATTTTACTTGATGCATTATTTACTTTACACCATAGTCTAGTTACAATAGATTGATTAGTTCTCTCTACTTTTCCATTTGTCTGTGGGTGGTGGGCTGTGGTAAGCAATTGTTTAGCATTGTTACGTTCTACAAATCTTCTAAATTTAGATGAAGTGAAAGCTGCATTTCGGTCTGTTAATAATTTTTTTGGAGTTTGAATTTGGAAGATCAGCTTTAAGCAATTAGTGTAAGTCTCTGAAGTTAGCCCAAGCATAACACGTGGCATGATCAATTATTAAATGTAGGTATTTTTTTGTTGAGTTATAATAATTAAATCCTCTTACTGTGTCTAAGCTAAAGCATTCAAAAGGTTGGTTGTCGGAGGAACCTCCTGCAGCAACCCAAACTTTTTCTGCTGCTTTTTCTTATTAATTTGAGAAACGTGGCAATGTTTTACATATTTATTTATATTTTCCGTAATCTTGGGCCAATAAAGCTTGAGATTAAAAAAATTCCTCAGTGGCCAGTGGCCCTACAAAGTTCAGTGGCCACTTTGATATAGTTAGTGGCCAAAATTTTCCGTACTTACATAATTTTTGTTTTCGACACCCTTGCTCTCTCCTTTCAGATATATGAAAATAATATGAGATTTTTTATTTTGTACATTTAATGATTCAATGCTTTTTTAGTAATAATGCATGGCATGTTCCATATATTACATTCAGAAATAACTAGCTGTATTTAAAGAAATCTAAGTACTATGAATTTAAAATTTATTAATTCCTCCTGATTGGCTGCAGCTCCTTGTTAGAATCATCACATCACTGTCTGTGTCTATACTATATATAGGTACACACATGGAGGAGGCTATAGGAGCTTAACCCCCCCCCCTCCCCCAAACCCAAATTAAAAGTGAAAATCTCTTAAAAATAGAGAATTGTAATAAAATTAATGATTTAAAATATTTTACTTTAAAATTTCTCTTCAGATTAATTCAAACGTATCTTTTACGAAAAAAAGTTGGTTATTAAATAAATACAGTGGACTCCCAAAAATCTGCCAACCTGAAATCTGTACGGCTAAGTGATATAGAATATTTTGACATTATTAGAAAGTTGTCACTATTACCAAGTACTTGTGAAACATGAAGCCTAAGTAAAAAAAAAAAAGTTTTTTTTTTTTTTTTAAGTAAGAAACTGGAGGTAAGATAATATATATAGTATTGCAGCCCATTTTCTCAACTTATGGTGTACACATAATAAAATACTATTTATTTAATTTATCTCTCCTTTCATTCATGGAATTTATGGGGGGGAAAGGAATTGGGACTTAATAAAAGAAAGAGGATCAAGGGCCCCAATTTTCTATTAATTTCGACAGTACGCTTCCTCCTAATTTACTAATTTTGGACTTGCAAGAAGCTAACAAACGGTTATTTTACTTAAGGTAGTAGCTCCCCAACCTCCTATTTCAAAAAAAAAAACCACTAAGCATCTTATCAAATTTTAAGGAAAATCAGATGCATTTTAAGATGGGGAAATCGTAAGCATGTGCTACTCAAACAGCCCATTTTCAAGGTTTCCACTTTCAAATAATCAAGTGTCTGATTATGTAAAACATTTTTTAACGAACGTTACACATACTAAGGGTTCAATTTCAGGGTGTCTACCAGGTTTCATAAACTGAATTTCATGACTTTTTCATGATTTTCATGACCTTTGCGGACAAATTTCATGACCTTAATTAACTGTAAAAATTAATGTTGCATACGTCATTTTAATATAAAATTTCGTATAATTAACAAATACATATAGTAATGCTACTCAGCTTGGCAGTGTGAACGCTTTGCTCATCTCCTTGGAAAGCTCAAATCTGGCATCGTGAATGACTTGGGTTTTTCTTGAGTTACTCAAAGGTGGCAGTCTGAACGCACCCAAAAACAAAAGAAAAACAAACTATGACAAGTTCTGTTTCATTCACGATCATCCCGCTTGCGGTTGTGACAATCCCAAAAGCAGAAGTGCTTAAAAGTGCGGCATACGTCAGAGAATAATCACAATCTTTGCAGAACATTTAATCTTTTAAAAAGAAGACATAAAGTGATACGTTCTGCAGAATAATTAGAGAGAAGTGCCCTTCACACTATCTTATCTCTCTTCACTTTTCATATCTATTTTGCATTTTACCGTGATCTGCCACATTTGGACAAAATGCCTGCAGAACATTTGCAACTGTTTGCAGACATGTTGCAGAACACTGAGTATAATTCTGCTCCTGGGATGACAAAGACTTACAAATTTTCGGTGATGTTAAGACTAGGGAATGCAATCCCGCTTGAACGGGATCCTGCGAGATCCCGCACAAATATTTACGGGACTAGTCCCACGGGATTAGGATCGTAATCCCGCGGGATTTACATGGAGAAATAAATTATTTTGTATCACAATTTCACACTACTTCCCAATCAATATACTGAAAATTTTGCATATTTATGTCTCTTATCTAAGAATTAACGAATCAATGACTACAAATTTTAATTTAAAGTTCTATTATTATTATTTTTTAATTATCTTACAATGGGAGTCTGGATCAAACATCTAAATCTAGACATGGTAATCTATATTTTTCGCAAACTTATTTCAGTTCATTCCAAAGGAACTGAAATATTTCATACTAATTTATCTCTTAGCGAACAGTCACGAATTAATTGTAAATAGTTTTCATTTTTTTAATTCACAATTTTAATTATTCTGCTAATATTAAATCTAGACTAGGAAATGATTAATTGGATTTGCTCGAATTTGTACGTTTGTTTTTCAGCAACTAATAAAATAACGTAAGTATGTGAATGCATCTATAAATTGTATATTTCTGTAAATTCCTCATTTTTAGCAACTAAGATAAGACATAACTTAGTATATTATTCTGAATATCATGATTATAATTTACATACTTCTGTAAGTTATTTTATTAATTATATCACAAGATTAATTATTTTTGTTAAGGCTAAACTTCATTGTGCTTAAAGTCTTTGCAATTTTCTCTGTTGAAATGAAGTCCTAGCTAAATGAACTGTCAATCCTGCGGGATCAATAAATCTCAATCCCGAAATCCCGCAAGACGAAAAACAGTGCGGGATTGCATTCCCTAGTCAAAACCGTTTCAAGCATCCATTTAATATCAAATGGCCTGGAAAGATTTTTTTTTTTTTTTTAACGGAAAAATTCATGACTGAAAGGCAAAATTCATGACTTTTTCATGACTTTCGTGACCATTTTCTGAAATCGTGACTTTTTCATGATTTTCATGACCGGTAGACACCCTGAATTTACAAAGGTGAATCATAAGAAATAACTTAAAACAGGGAGAAATTTTTGCGGGGGGGGGGGGGGGGCATGGGCGCCGGCAGAATATTTCCAAGGGGGGTGGGGGGAAGACTACTTCAACGTATGGTTACCATGTTGGAAAGAGCAAAAAAGCAACTAAAAACACTGCATACAAAAATCCAGGGGGGTCATTCCATTTCAAATCAACCAGTAAATTCCAAAAATGTCACCCACCGTCTCTGATTTCTTTGAAATTTTTTATAAATGTAGCCATTAGTGTTCTAACTAACAATATGAAATTTTACTTCAATATCTCTAATACTTTTTAAGATAAAAATTATTAAAATAATGGAAAAGTGACCATAAATGGTGTTTTTGCAAGCAATTATTTTAATGGTGCTTTTTCAGATAAAAAATCATAACTTTCTTTATTTTCAATATATTAAATTGAAATTTATACTAAAATGTTCACAAAGGTTTGGAGATTATAGAAAAAAATAATTTGATAGTCCTGTTTACAACTGGAATCCCCCAAAAATTCATAAACTTTGTTTTTTTCAAAAAAATTTCATAAAAACAACAATTTTGTAAAAGCTGTTTCAGAAAATGGTGTAGCTCTTAACAAAGCATCCTATTTTTTTACTTACATGTAAATGCATAAAGTAAGATAATTTAAAATAAAAATGGTGGGTATTTGAGTCCTAATAGGTTAATTTAATTAAAAACCAAATATTTTGAAGATTTTTCTTAAAATGTTATGCTGCATGCAAATGTTATAAAATAATTTTTTATTTATTTAATTTAAAAAAGTGCTTATTTTATTTAAAAGTTAATAATGAGTTAAGTTATTTTACTTAAAATTTAAATTATTTTAAAATTAAAATTTTTTAAAAAACAAAATCTGAAATACATATAGTTAACATGCGTCAAAAATTTTCTAGCTTTTTTTATTGTCAACTACAAATTAATACTTTAGTTAAAAAACAAACATTTTTCTTTAAAAATTTAGCTGTATGCAATTAAATGTGTAAAAAAAGGATTTATTTAATTAATACTTTCTTAATTAAAAAAATTTAGACAAAATTTGTAGATTAATTAGAAGATGTGTGCTGAAGATTTTTGAACATTTCTTTGAATCACTGACTACAAATTAAATAAGAAACATACTAACTTGTTTTAGAAAAAAATGAAAATATTAATTATTATGACTAATTGTGACACTTATGTTCAGTATTTTCCAGAAAAAAAAAGTAGTCCCTTTCCTTCAATCAATCAATTTCAACGGAGATGCACTTATGTTTTACAATGATACATTGACATCTTCTAAAGCTTCTTGTTTTGAAATTGACAATTTCAAATTTGTGACAGTTTCACCACTGCCAGTTAACACTTTGTCATCAAGCTCAGAAATAAGTTTGTTTACCTTTTTCCTACAAAAACTACATAGTTTTTGTCCAGGAATTAATTTTTTACAGTATGACAATTTGTTAATACCTCAGATAAATTTAAATTAATGGTTCTCAAACATTTTTTTTTTTCTTTTTCTTTTATGGCACTTAAACGGTTCAAAACATGATGTTTGAAGTATTTCAAATTTATTCAAATAAAATAATTTGTGATGTTCACAAATATTAAGTAAAAGCTCCGATTGTACATTACTTCTCAAACTTATTCAGTTCAAGTCTGAAGGGCTTAATAATGCAGAACTTGATTCTACTTGAGTATAAGTCTTTTTATGGCATTCAGTTCCATTTTCTTAGCCAATACCACAGCATGTTTCGGAAATTTCTACTGTCATATTAAATGGAACTGATATTCAGTGGTAGCACCAAAAAATAAGAAAAAGCATTCTAATTTAAAGTCTTTCAATTAGATAAACAAAAAGGAGCTTACATATCAAGCTGAATAATTTAGCTTTAGATTATTGGTTTAACTCTTTTTAAAATAACTTCAACAATCCCAGAGAACATCAAAAACAATTCCAAATTACTCAAAGAACATCTTCACTTAACCAAAGAAAGGCAAAACTGATTCCAATTCTCAAAGCATCTGACCAAGAAAGAGATATTCTCTCCTGCAAACAAGAGGATGACTCATTGGAAGAGGGAGTGGACCTCACCCCTTTAAGACCACTTTCCACATCGAGAGGGAGCCGCTTGGCCAATTATCACTTGTAAGGAATAAATTTTTCGCACTGCAGAGAATGAGGGAGATACTCCGGACAAAAGGTAATTGGGGACCGTGGATAATATTGCAGTTTCACACCCCCATCAATTGTTTGGTAGAGGACAGTCCATGTGTACCCGCATAAGACGCAGCCAAATATCCCCATTCAAATACATTGTAGCCGCAGCAATCACTGGGTGTGGGCAATGGCCTTAACTATCCTACACTACTCGGTATCTCCCCCTGCATCTTCTCATATTACACTAGATCCTTACCACACAACAAACAGAAATCATGTGATCTGATCCAGTTACAGTCCAAAAGCCTGTTGACTGAAAAGAGACTGTTATAGTTCTTTTAAACTGATGTAAAAATAAACAAAATTAGGATAAAAAACAAAACAGTTTTTAAAATTGTTTCAATTATAAATATAAATTTTATTTATAAATAAATAATTGTTTTATATATAAACAATATACAGATATGCCTTCTTCATGCCTCAGGCAATTTACCCCCCTCCTCCTACCCCCCCCCCAAAAAAAAAATAAAAAATAAAAAATTACATAAAATTGGGTGAGACAACATTTAAAATTTGAAATTTTCCAACCATACAGCACATAAATTGAACTAAATTTCTTTTTTTCTGCATGTTTAATTACTGTTAGAATAAACTGTTCCTAAAAGTGCATAGTACAACTTCTGAAGAGACATTCTAAAAACTTTAAATCTCTAAATTAGGACAACTTAATTGCATAAAAATAACTTAAAAAGTTGCATCATTTCTGGAAAAGGAAAAAAAAGACATACTCTTTTTCCTTTTTGCTTGAACTGATTAAAAAAATACTGATTTAAACATTTTAACTTGATTTTCTATGACACATTAAAAAATTTTCAATTAAAAATAAATAAATACCAAGTTTTTACCTGACCGCTGAGGAGATTCCCATTATAAACAAAGTATTGTCTACATTAAAAAAATAAAATTAACAGTTACATTACTGATCTAAAATAAGTCAGAATGAGTGTAATTTAACTTGTAGGTGACGATAAAAAAAAAAAAAGGAAAACTTCCAAGATTTGACACATGTTTACTTTATATGTATTCAGTTTTGTTTAAAAAGTGTTATATTTTAAAAATAAAAAAAATTAAATTTTAAGTAAAATAACTTAAACTCATTATTAATTAGTCATAATAATTAATATTTTCATTTTATTCTAAAATAAGTTAGTATGTTTCTTTTAATTTGTAGTCAGTGATTCAAAGAAATGTTCAAAAATCTTCAGCACACATCTTCTAATTAATGTACAAATTTTGTCTAAATTTTTTAAATTAAGAAAATATTATTAAATAAATCCTTTTTTTACACATTTAATTGCGTACAGCTAAATTTTTTAAGAAAAATGTTTTTTAACTAAAGTATTAATTTGTAGTTGACAATAAAAATAGCTAGAAAACTTTGACGCATGTTAACTATATGTATTTTCCGATTTTGTTTTTAAAAAAAATTTAATTTTAAAATAATTTAAATTTTAAGTAAAATAACTTAACTCATTATTAACTTTTAAATAAAATAAGCATTTTTTTAAAATTAAATAAATAAATAATTTTATAATAACATTTGCATGCAGCATAACATTTTAAGAAAAATCTTCAAAATATTTGGTTTTTAATTAAATTAACCTATTAGGACTCAAATACCCACCATTTTTATTTTAAATTATCTTACTTTATGCATTTACATGTAAGTAAAAAAATAGTTTGCTTTGTTAAGAGCTACACCATTTTCTGAAACAGCTTTTGCAAAATTATTGTTTTTATGAAATAAAAAAAAACAAACAAAGTTTATGAATTTTTGGGGGATTCCAGCTGTAAACAGGACTATCAAATTATTTTTTTCTATAATCTCCAAACCTTTGTGAACATTTTGGTATAAATTTCAATTTAATATATTGAAAATAAAGAAAGTTATGATTTTTTATCTGAAAAAGCACCATTAAAATAATTGCTTGCAAAAACGCCATTTATGGTCACTTTACCATTATTTTAATAATTTTTATCTTAAAATGTATTAGAGATATTGAAGTAAAATTTCATATTGTTAGTTAGAACACTAATGGCTACATTTATAAAAATTTTCAAAGAAATCCGAGATGGTGGGTGACATGGCCTGGTTGATTTGAAATGGAATGACCCAGGGGGGAGCCTGCTTCCGGCGCCCATGGGGGGGGGGGGGATACGTTTTCGCTTCGGACGACCAAAAATGCCTTCTATTCGTATAATCTACAGAGAAACTTCCTGTCATTAAAACGGAACTGGAAAGAAAAAAAAAGCTTGAAGTGTGAACAGGAGGGGGGGGGGGGGGAAACACTTCTCTCTTCTCGGACAGCTGTAACGCTGATTAATGGAATTCTAAAGGCATGGAGATCTGTTTATTTAAGCTTTGAAGAGCGAGCGCTTTTACCAGTGATTACAAAATAAAACAAAATCAAGTGTTTTGTCTGTTTCTCTTCCCCCTCCCTCTCGCGCTATTGTAGAGACTCTAGCAAAACTCTTGCAAAAAGAAAAACGTAATAATATGAAAGCAGCTGAAATTAGATTTATTTAAAACTGAAAACGGAATGTTTATGACATTAGTTTTTATTTGCGTATTCGAATGTACAAAATAACGTTTTTGTTCGTTTTAAATAAAGCATATTGCGTCGTAGTTTTCAATCTGCTGTAGCGTAAATCAGGATGCAAAGAATGCCAACCTCTTCATCGACCTTTCAAAAGCAGAGGGTTTGTTATTATTTTCAAGTTAATAATAATAATTAAAAAAAAAAAAAAAAAACGCACGTGCTTCCGTCTACAGTTTTAGAAGGGTCAAGATCACATGAAATTTTTTAAAAATATAATCGATTACTCTTAAGTTGACTTGACCCTGACTGAGTCGAACGACGGAAAATATACAAAGGGGAGTACTATAATTTAGAAAAATATTAGCTTCGTTCCTTCAGTACAATGTCTTATTAATGAGATACTTAATGCATCTTTCACATACAGTCATATATTGTATCAGTAGGCAAATATCAAATTTAGTTTTAATTAAAAGTCCTTTTCACTCTTCTCCTTTTATTACGGTCGTCTATTGTAGAAATTGTAACAAATTATAATTAGAATAATACTTTTGTCCAGATTTTTGCGACCATGTGTAATGTCCCACGGATATGCCTCTCTGCGTACTGGAATGTCAATGTGGATATGTAATAAAATAATGAGATGGTGCGAAGGGTCAAGGTCAACCAACGGGTCAGGTCACAGAGAGGGACCCTGAGTATTCTGTTCCGGTGCGTTCCTACCCCCCCCACCCAAATGTTACATGTATGTTATCAGTAGGGATGTAACGAATATTCGGCCACTATTCTGTATTCGGTCTATTCGGCTGTTTTGCCGAATATTCGGTAGGCTGAATATTCGGTCAGCCGAATACTGAACAGATATTCGGCCGAATAGTTGTGTCCGAATATTGCTAAACATTCAGCTGAATAATTTCAAAACAAAGAGAAAAAAAATGTTTTTAACATGTATTTTTTTGATGCATTTACAAATAATATTGCATATTTATACTTCAATATGCTAATTTTATATTATAAAATATCCTAAGTCATTGAATTTTAAGCTGAATGAAACATGATTTAATGCATTTAATGATATTACAGAAATGCAGACTTTTCTACTTAGGTGACACTACTTGGTTTTCTACCTTCTTATGGGGTTGGGGTAGGAGGAATCTTTTCAGATCCTCAATTACAAATATAATTTTGAAAAGCTTTTACATATGTTTGCCAAGAGGCTGTAAAACCCAAAGAATTGTGTATTTATGTATAGTTACGAGATTAATCACATATCGTAGGATATTTATTATATTATGAATATCTCAAAATATAACTATGCTGCTAATAGTGTTTAACTTTGTAAAAGATATTTTTTCATGACCAAGAATTTTTTTATGATATATTGTTGTGTGTTTTTAATCATCTACAAATAATATAAATTGAATTTTAATTAGTCGATATGTAGTATTTAATTACAAATTTGAAAAGCGACATTTTATTTACAGTTAAAATGAATTTTTTAAAATTTAATATTCGGTGTTCGGCCTGAGCTAGTGGCCGAATATTCGGTATTCGGCCAAATCACTATTCGTTACATCTCTAGTTATCAGTTATGATGAGCTCCTCCCTTTTCTTCCCCTCCCATAGACGTCTGCAACCCTTTCTCCCCTGCTTGTCCATATAGCGCTGACATTCAGCTTTTCCTACGAGGCCGAGGGTGGGCGGGAATAAGTAAATTTTGCGCATCATCAATTTTAGACGTTTTTTCAACTGCTTTGCTTTACTTTGCTCGGACATACAGCGCCGACTTTTGTTACGGGGACGGAAACGAGGGGGGAGGGGGGGTTGCTTGCTGAGTAAATTTTGCAGGTCGCCAATTTTGGCAACTGACAGACCGTTTTGCAGTCGCCAGGAATAATTCCACAGTCGCCACTGGCGATCTGGCGACCGCTAATCTCAAGCTTTATGGGCCAATAATACTGAGGTGTGATTAATCGTACTGTTTTATTTACTCCGGGGTGTCAGAATTCTTCATGAGCTTTACGTAATATCTCTAATCTTAATGAAAATGGTGCTACTATTTTTAAAAGACCCTTTTTCTTAATATAAATCACATCACCTAATTTTATATAGGTTTCGGGTTCAACTCCCGGTGGCCGGGGTTCGATCCCTGACTAGGCATGGTCATTGTGTTCGTCCCTTCATAGGGGGTAACACTGACCACCCACTGGGTGCCCCCATAATAAAATGGTCACACCTTCGGGCCGTTGTAAGGGACCATGCCTAATCGGCAAATTCCCGCCCATTATTAAAAAAAAAAAAAAAACTTAAAGCAATGAAAACAACATATTTTTGTAATTCAGAAATGTGCAGATTTTAATGTATAATTAAATTAAAAAGCATTTAAAAATATGGTCCTGGTAAATACTATCATCTGGTTTCAAGTGTATCATGATTTTACAATCAATGAATCAATTGTACTTGCACCTTTAATAAAATATTTTAAACAAAGTATCAATAGATAGTAAAGCAACTTTAAAGAATTTTTACTTTTTCATCCTGTTTGTTTTAATACTTTGCATAACTCAGTAGTGTATGCAAGGCGGTGTTGTTAGGGTGTCAACCCCTCGTACAGAAATTCCGTAAATTTTTCACTTTTTACATAAAGATCATGCCTGTAACACTCCCACCCTCTTCATGGAAAGCTGCGTGCACTACTGGCCTAATTGTAATTGCATATTTTGGGATCGTTTACAGATTCCTTATTTTGCCATTTCTTTTTGTTCTTTACTAAAGTTCTGTTAAAGTACTGTTCTTAACTAACTTTAATAAAATGCTTTTCAGCTAACAGATTGTCTCCAGCATTAGAGATAGAACCACATTAAATTCCCCTTTTTAAAAAAAAAAATCTTAGTACTTAGATCAAGAACTCGTGATTTTTTTAAAAATTACATTCCACCGACAGAATAATCAATTTATAAAGACTGCATTTTTACACAAATGTGTACTGTAGTGGTATAAATAACTTATATAGTTGTCAAACGGTAGTTTGGTCAGATTTTCATCAAAGTTAGTCGTTAAAGCATCCTGGCGCCGGTCATGTATCCATAAAAATATTCCGGAACTGTAATGCTCTATAAGATCAAAAATCAAAATAAAAGAAATTATACTTTCTACTTGAATACTATAATAAGCATAAACTTACCGTCATAATACTCAGATATAATAGTAGCTTAGCTTGTTTTATATTGTTAACTTCAGCGGCTAGATAGTTTTCAATTCAACTCGCTAACGCTTGTTTGCGGCGTCAGATAGCAGACGAATTATAGCCTCGAACTGGAAGCTAGCTTACCCAAAAGCTGCTATCTGATTTTCCCCCAAAACGGGAAAAGTTGGTACGTTTACAAATCTTGTTTTGTTAATCTGTCCAAGGGAAGAGAGGTGGGGGGACTCAAGTCTTTTTAAAGGGATGAAGAAAATTTTGCTGGAGGAGTTAAATTGAGAAAAATTTTTTAAAAAGTTCTTTTCTCATTATTCAAATATTTATTTTACATATTGTGTATTTCATAGAAATAAATTATTTTTCTTTAAATGACATGAGCGCAAGCCTAGTAAAATCACGTGATTCACTCCAATAATTATGACCAGATGTTTTCCCCAAAACCCAAGGATAGCTGCGGGGCTCTGTAGGGAATTAAAAATGTTCAACAGCGATAAACAGTACCATTAGTGCTCGCGATGAATGCTTAAAGAAATTAACAAAATCTTGTTTAAAAAGGCATGTTTTAAACAAGATGTGCTATTTTTTATACAAATAAAACATAGTGGGATACTTCACCGAAATTAAAACGTTCGGCAAATTAACCGAAGTAAACAATATTATCTTCCTAACAATGATAACAAAAAAAATTGTTGATATAAAATTGAACTCCTATTTCCATTTTTTGAAACTACATCTTTCGAAAAGGTAGGAAAATATTTGATTTTTCGTTAAGTTTGTGGATGAAAATCGTAAATAAGTTTCAGTTGTCTAAGAATATTTTTACTGGGCTGTGTTTGAACAGCTAATGTTTTGAACTTTTCACTTCTAACGAGTAGCTAGATAAAAATCAAAATGGATGTTTCTGCAAGTAGTATTTAATATTTGAAAGTACCATATTGGCCTGAATCTAACGCGGTGCTTTTTCACTGATCATGGCCCATAAAAAACCTGACTCGTGCTAAATTCGAGGCCTGGGTCATTCTCAGATAATGGTAAGTTTTATGTCCTTGGCTAAAAATGTCAATTAAGAGTGCCAGTCATACATGTTTAAATTTTTTGTCAACAATTCTTTACAAGCACTACACTGGGTACTAGTTTACATACATAAAAAAGTGAAATTTCATTATTTAAAAAAAAAATTAAAGTTGTAAATGTCATTACCAAGGCTTGTCCCAAACTTCAAATTTTATTATTTGAACCTCGATTTTAATGAACTGAAAAGCCTTAAAATAAAGGCAATAATTATTTAAGATATTTTCATTATATATGAATCTTTAAATGTATGGAGAAAAAAATCTATTAACAGTACTTATTTTAAAATTGTCCCTAGAGGTAATTGTCATTACCAAGGTGTGCAAGGGTTTTTTATTTAGTTGTCTTCTAGATAGCGCTATGATAGTTACGAAACTGTTAAAAGAACAGAAACACATGTTCTTACAAGAGATTATATCTTCTTTAGCCTAAGTAAGTAAGCACTATTTTATTTTCTTGCTTTTGTTCCAAATTGATAGTCAGTGTATTTATTATGCGTCATTACCAAGTTCGTTTTTACTGAAATACATAATTAATAAATTTAACTTTGCAGAATAATCTATAAAGAGCTTTGAGACTACATTCAGAATAAATATTGCATTAGCTTTCAATAGTTATAATTTAGCCCTAAATAAACTTGACATTAAAAATATCATTACCATGGAGTTCTGAAAACATGGTAATGATGTCTAAGGACATAGTAATGACACTTCCAGATATTTTTTAAAAATTCAGTTATTCTTTAGTTGAAATTGCTGGCATTTTATTATTAGACTAATTTAGGTTATTATAAAGCTTTTTTTCCTGATTTGTTCTTATAAAAATTAACCTTAAGAGATGAAGGAAGTGTACATTTTTATTTTTGATTACATTTTTTTTTTTTTTTTCAGAGTACATTTTTGTACCATTTATTATTATTATTTTTAAAAATGAAGACTGTTGACTCATTCACATTCAGGAATTCTACTTTTCTTACAAAACACCTATAATATTTAAATTTGTAATATAATTTATTTTCAAATATATTATTTTTAGTTACATTTCGTTAAAATATATCTTTTAAATGAGGATGATAAATGCTTCTACATATTTTAGTTCTTTATGGAAAATAAATTTAAATTACAAAGTTGGAACAAGTTTAAAAGTCTTTTTTTTTTTTTCCTGAGTTGTTGGAGTGTTAATGTTTAATTTGTTTCGCTAATGTGCTTGAATATATAAAATAGTTTTTAATTTATGAGTTAATAACCCTTAGTAATTAACATTTATGAGGCATATTTTTTATACAATTTTTTTCTGTTTAGAATTTTCATTAGTTTTCTTTAAAAAAAAAATAAATCTGTTACAGGATATGAAATGCTGGATTTATTGGAGGGGGAAAAAAATTATAAATCTCAGTTTCATTATAAATGTACTTTTAAAAGCATCTAATGAGGATAGTTTAATAATACTTTTAACATGTATTCTTTTATTATTTTGCAGTTACTGCCGGCTTTGATTAGTAGTTATGTTAAAAATGGGTAAAGTAAAAAAATGCACTAAGGAAGAACAGCTTGCCAGAAAAAGAGAGAGAGAAAGAAAATACCTTGAAAAATTAAGAATGATCCAATTACAAATGCAAAATTTAAAGAGAAGGAACATGAAAAATATCTGAAGAGAAAAGAACAGAAAATTAGAAGTTTATCTGATTTATCAGCAAGAGAACAGAGACGAAAGAGAAAAAAATGAAAAGCTGCAACAGCCAAATACAGGTTGACACATAAACAAACAATTTCAAACCAAGCTACAGCAAGTCAAACTATTTCTAAAGATATTGATAATCCTTTGTATGAAAATTTATTCAGTACTTTGTCATCAGAATGTAACTCTATTTCTTCTACAACTGATTTCTTTGAGAGTTTCCAAAGTGTTTTAAGACTTAAAACTGGCTGAAAAAAAAGTTTGTAGAGACAGATCTGCAATGTATCAAAAGATAATAAAGCTTCAGACTGCTCTGAAAATGGAAAAATCCAAGAGTGAAAATTTTAGGAAACGTTATTATAGACTTTTGAAAACTAAACAGTCATTTCCAAAGAAGTCTGTCGAGAAAATCATATACAAAACAAAAGTATCACTTAAAATCAAAAAGAAGTTACTTGAGGGAAGTTTTGAAAAGTCAAGTAGAATTATAGTAATTGTACTACATATAAATAAAAACAACTTTTCACTAAAGCCATAGGAAGTAAAATTCTCAAAAAATACTGAATGTTAAGCACCTGCAAAAATTTCCTTCCTTATAAAAGTTACAGAAATACTTTAAATCGTGGAGATTTGAGCAAGCATGATAGGAAGCAAAGATCATGCCTTTCATTAAAGGTTTCACAATCAATTAGAGATTTTCTAGCGAATGATCTGAATAGCACCCAGTGCCCTGGGAAAAAGATACAATTACATTGAACAAACAAAAGAGAGTCGAAAGGAAACTTGATGACTCTATAATGAATTTGCACAAAAAATATGTCACTGAAACTAATATCAAAGTAGGATACTCAACTTTCTGCAGGTTAAAGCCATTTCATATAGTTCAGCCTAAAGTAAATAAGAGAGATATTTGTTTATGGGTGATTCTCATAAAACGGGACAAAATGAAGAAAAAAAAAAAGAAAAATAAAACTTTTAGAAATTAAACCAAATTATTTTATACTGAACGTATATATAGTAATTTATAGTTTTCCAAAATTTTAAATCTAATTCTCAAGTTTTTGTTGAGTTAACTGCCAATTTAAGTAAAGGTTGATGATTTTACATCATTTCTGTCACACTTTTTAAATGCAGAATTCAAGTATTATTTATATTTTTAAAACACAAAAATTATTTTTTTCAGCAAGCACATAACTCAGTAAATGACAATGTATAACTGTTTGAAATTTGTGAAGTAGGGTTAAACAATAAAAAAAAATTAAGCCAAAATATGCAAATTTTGACATTTTTTCAAGCACTAAGTCGATTAAAATCAATTTTATTTTTACTACAGCGATGCAATTTTGTTTTTACTTCCTTTGATCCAAACTATTATATTTGATATCTAATCAAACAAAAATTGCTGTCTTTTGGCATTATTTACTTTATTGAAGAACTATAAACTAAGAGAACTATAACGCCGAAAACGTTATTATCGGCAGCACTAGTGTGACAAAAATGATGCATATGGTGACAGAAATGATGTCCAATATTAGTTTTGAGAAAATAAATGAAAATAGCATATTTTTATGTGGAAAAGAGACTTAACTACTAAGATAAGTTAAAACAAAAACCATATAAGTTACAAAATTAATATTTTCTTCATTGTATTAAGATTCAAAAACATCAACAGGCTCATTAAATTGGTAAAATAATCTCTTTCCCCACATTTTTAGTTTTTGTGTCTTCAAAACATTTAGATGTGTTCAAATGGCACATCAATTTTTGGTACAAATTTTTCATTATATCTAAAAGTACTCTTCTTTGCTTTTTTTTCTTTTCCACTTTTTACAAATTCTTTTTTGCCAGGGCACATTCGGCTCAGGAGCATATCCAGGGGGGGGGGGATATCCCCAAAATGTTTGGATTAGGGATGAAATTCCGTCTATTTATACACATATAAGTTCATATCCCCACCTGAAAATTTTTCCAGGCGCATATGCCCCCCCCTCCCCCGAAAAATTTTCTTGGCTATGCGCCTGATTCGGCTAACTCGGTCATCTTCAAGAAAATTTTCAATGGATTTTTTTACACTTGCAGTTATTTTACTTTTTTTTTTTTTTTTCCCCTGAACATAGTTGGTTATGTCATCCTGATTGCTAAGCTTCAGAGTTTCATTTATTTTACATGAAACTACTTTCAAATAAGAGTGCATTCTGTTTTTTTTTTTTTTTTTTTTTTTTTTCAAAATTTTGTTTCCAATTGCTTTCATAAATATCTGTTGCTTTTTGGTACCTGGTTTAGCTGTTTTAGCTTGGTGTACTAACTGCTTCTTGAGAGCAAAGCCATAAATTAACTGCTGCTGGTCGCTTCCTCCTTAATCCGCCCTTGGAAGGGGGGGCGATCGTGGTTCCGGCATGAATACCAAAGGGGGCATGCTTCACACTTAACAGCCAAAAAATTTAGTGCTGTGGATTCAATTTCTTGTTTTTTTTTCAATGGATTATTTTCTCTTTTGGAAGGGGGGGGGGGGTGCGGTTCCGGTCCGAATACCAATGGAGGGGATGCTTCACATTTAATAGCCATTCTGTGGAGCTTATTTCTTCTCATATCCAGACCTTTTTCAAAGACCGTCATTCTGGTCACAATTAAATAATTTCACTCTTGCACGTGCACTTTCTGTCATGTGACAGAAATGATCGTGACCGAAATGATTTTGTCAATTATATTTCGGTCTACCACCTTTATTTTTTTTTTACCAATGAATAAATGTAAAGCATAAATTTTGAAAGATTACCGTAGTTTCCTGCCAATAATCTGCGGACTATCTTTTAAAAAACGTAAAAAAATTAGGATGCGGATTATCCGGCCCCGCGTATTATCTGTGACATTTTTTTTTCTTTGAGAAAAATTTTGGCCCTTGTAACTTTAGTTTTCCTATCAGAAAATAAAAATTGGGACTCTTTTTGCTACTAGATGGCGCAGGTTAACCAACTGCAACATGAGTACGCGCGTACACTAGATGATTACGATGAATTAAATAAAAAAAGTTTCAAAAAAGGAAGAAAGAAAAGAATGATCAAAAGAGGGTTCACATTAGAAAAAAAAATTGGGTGAGATTTCTCACCCATCCAAAAGTTTTGAGTGAGATTTCTGAAAGTTAAGTGAAGACATAAATATTGTTTAACATCATTTTATTTATTTATAGTACAATTTCAATAAACATGGGCACCCGCAGAATATTTCCCAGGGGGGGCATTGCCCCCCTTGCCCTATGCTGCCGGCGGCCATGTCAATAACGCCAATTTTTCCCGTTCATTAAAAATTTTAGCAGCTTGATCTTGCTGAAAACTTTCTAAATTGGTATATCCATCAGCTATTCTCTTAAGATTGCTTAAATTTGCTCTTGAATTGTTCATGAATATTCAAAGAATCACATCCAGTTTAACTAAGCAACCGAATTATTAACTATAATATTTTATCTAGTGTAATAAAATTATATAATATGACTTAATATTTATATAATATATTTATATAAATATTAAATTATATTATTCTACAAAGTTGGTATTTAAGTTCAAATTCTTACTACAGTAAAAGCTATATTATCTGACATTTAACCTGAAAATTTCAGCTTCCCTCTTATTTTTATTTTATTTATTTATTTTTTGGTGGGGGGGGGGGAGTCTTCTTAAAAGATTGATTAACTCTTACTGTGAACTGCAACTAAACTTAGAACGGAAGGGGAGGGGGTAAAACTTTTGAACTGCCAGAGGATATCAATAATTTCATGAATCGTGGTGATATATAAAAAAACAAACAGATGAAATGCTCTGAAAACTCATATACGACGGACGTACATACAAAAACAAAACATTTTACAGCTGTGGAGCTGGAGGAGAAAAATCAACACGTCAGCTCAGTACGGATAGCATTAATTAATATTCCCCCTCTGCATTCCAATGATTCAACCATGTTATCTCTGAACAGAAACTCGAGAGTAGGGGGGGGGGCTTCTTTGGGGCCTCGGCAGCTCGTTATCGGAGTTGTTTTTGTCTCCGGCCCGATTTCCACAGTAGTAGAGTGAAAACAAATTTTTGTATTTGTAAACTGACGTTTTTAAACTTTCAAACAGCGTGCGACAATTTCGCGCTTGTGGCAAATATCTTGCAGTGCAAGAATACCTTGCATAGTAATATTTTTTGCACAAGATTTAAAAAAAATTATGCGAGATTCTCGTGCTCTAACGGGAACCCTGTAAAAATAGCTTTCACTCTCCTCTCTCCTGTTACGTCACTAGATGACTGGCAGAATAGCGTGGAAAAGAAATATGCACTGCGATGATTCAAAGCAGGGGAACAGCTACAAAATTATACTTTTGTTTACACTAATTTTTTTTTTTTTAAGTATACCGTAAATTTTCTTTTTATTCATTTTTTTCAGTACAAATTACAATTTTTATAATTTATTTTTCATCAATTTAGCACAAAATGTGTTGTATGCCGAAATCGACGTGCATTAACAATACCGATGTAATTTTGAAAAATATGGATAGTCTGCTTTAGAATATCCGCGGATAATATGGCGCCGCGAATTATACGATATAATCTTTTTTTCTGAGCTAATAAAGCCGCTTGCGGATTATACGCCGATGCAGAGTATAGGCAGGAAATTACGGTACTTACACAGTATTGATGAACGATTAAGAGTTTTTCTACGGAATATAATTCTTCAAAAACCAAGCGTGACCGAGATTAAGAGCCTAAAAAGTACGCGTAACCTAACAAGCTGAAAAAATGATTTTACTTAACCGTTATCATATTATTTTTAAAAATAACGTTTGCGCACATGGTTCAGTATTGAAATGTAACAAATTTTGCTACCGAATGAAGAATTCTTGCTTGTATGGAATCATGAGCAGATGATTCATGGTCCAGAAGCGCGGGCAAAAAAAATACCGGGACCGTATTGTGTCAACTCTTAGTTAAAATATATACGCCTAGACTCAATAAATAAATATGTTTTTAAAGAGAACTAACTTCACAAGTATGAATTATATTTTTAAAATGTTTATTTTTTTGGCCGAAATAATACTTTTCACGATTATTTCCCGAAATCGGCAATTTGGGACCATGACCGAAATGACAAAAACGTATTTTACTGTGCTAAAAACGTAAAATAAAACTCATAAATGCTTCAAAATTATGGGTTTTATAAAAAATCCAGCTTCAACTTTAAGAAAAATTTGTTAAACTTGAAAAAATAATGAAAAAAAAAAAAAGGCTAGAAATCTAGCAAGGACCAAGATTTGTCCCGTTTTGTGAGAATCACCCTTATGCAATAAGCATGGGAATTTTTGCTTTATGTTAAATAAACTTCATCAAGTTGGTATTGTAGAACCAAAAGATTTCTACAAAATGTACAGTACAATTTGCTGCAATCCTGTCACAGAAGACTGCTTATTTAGAGTATGTTTAGAATGTTGTTTGAAGCAATTAGCATTTAAATATGAAGCAGATGAAATGTTAAATGACATAAGTTATTACCAGTGAAATACAACAAAGAAATCTGTTATAGTAAAAAAAAAATGGCAAAGATTATATCTGTAACTGAAAAAGAATAAGTATGCACAAATCTAGAAATGCTTCTTAAACGTTTCACAGAATCTTTGCCAAAATTAATGAAACATGAAGCAAATCATAGACATCAATATCAAATACTAACTCACTACATCAATAATAATATTGAAAAATAACCTTTCTGAAGATAAACTAGTTTTTCACATAGACTTTAGTGAGGACTATGCCTGTAAATTAAATGCAGAAACCCAATCCTTTCACTTTGGTGCCTCACCAGGGGTCTGTCCAGGTCGAAATCTGGTCCTAAAGCAGACCCTTCACAAAATTCAACAAGTTAAAAACGGACCCTTCACAAAATTCAGTTTGACCAAAATGGCCCTTTCACAAAATAACTATTGCACTTTTCAATTGAGTTTAGGAATTATTATCATTTAGCGATCGCCGATCGTCACCCAATAATATCTTGCCTACATGTAAACAACGTTGATGATGATGACGGGAGGTAGGTTTATTGGAGACCCTAAGCCAGGGGGGGTAAATTACACTGCCTATGGTTGCAGTTAGAAGCAGACTCCTGCACTTGTTTGTTCTTCCTCCTCCCTCCACTTACTATGTAGGAGCTCTCTTTCTGGGAATAAAAATCAGACTAGTAGCGAGCGCTCATTTATTAATTCTTTTCATGTGAGTTGTGTTTATGCAAAAAAATTAAACTTCAAGACTTATTCCACTATAATATAAATAAGGCTCATTGCCAGAAGAAAAGGTAATGACAGCTGTCATTCTTGGAAAATTACAACATTCTTCATGAATAAAGCCAGTGGCGTATGTAAAAAGGGCAGCCAGGTTGGGGAGGGGATTAAAAGAAAGCACTTTGTTTTTCAAACTGGTACATTTATGCTCCATGTAGTAAATGCTCAGAAATCGTTTGATGCAATCTCAAAATGATTAACTTAGTCCTAAATCTTATTTCTAAAGACAGACATAAATTCAGACCAATACATGTTTCGAAATCGTGCAAACTTTCTAACTCGCAATAAGTCGTTTTGCATTTTGAAGTGAATCCGTAATTCTCAAATATTTAATAAATATCTGTAATAACTATAAATAATCTGAAGTTGAAAGGCCATGTAATGATTACACTAAAAGCAATTACTATTAAGAACAACTTGCAAGAGTGCATAACATCCAAATCAAAACAACGGGAGCTGCCGTCATTTATGTGGATATGTCTAAGCTTATTGTTTACTAATTCACAACTGCACACTTATCAAACATAACATCCTTACGGGTGAAATCATTTTGAACTCCCTTCTTTCTCCCCCAACTGAAAGCGTAATGTGCCAGATGGCCCTTTTACATTGCTGAAAAAACAAACATTCCAAGGGCATCTTTCAGATCACGCAAATGAAAGAACAGAAAAAATAATTATTTATAAAAGGACATTTTATCTGGTTGCATTTAAAAAAAAAAAAAAGGCTGATTGGAATTTTGTGAAGGAACAGTTATACCGCCTGTTTTGTAAAGGGTCGTTTAAACGTCGATTTTGACTTCATTCTATTGTCTCCTGTATAAGGAAATCTGTATGGTAAGGAAGGAGAAAGTTTTGGCAAATAAGAATGAAAAAACAGACTGACATACCAAGGCATAAGGGGGAGAAAAAGGACTGCCAGATGTTAAAGGGTTGCTGGATGCCGCGCCCTGTTTAGTCGGTCGAGAATCCACACTGTGGAATGTGAAATGTGATAAATATAGGTCAATCACTGCTCAAGGCTGGAAAAGGAGGGTGGGTAGAAATAGTGTAATACTGCATTTTTTCATTCTTGGGTGTGAACAACAAAGCATAGAAGTGATTTTATTGGGATTTAATGTCTTTTTAAAGAGCGGTCATAGGGGTAGACTACAGAGAAATGCTATCGACATAGGCAGGGTCGTAGCGAACAAAAATGATAGACTGAAATTTTGTAAACTAGTTAATGTATGGGCACATTTTACAGACTGGGAATTTTCTGTTTGGGGACCTTATAAAAATGTAAATTTGTATTTATTTAGATTTAATCTTCCAAAAATTATAATCATTACTGTAAAATTCTGTACCCTTTTATTTATTTATTTATTTTTTTGCATAAATTTGTGATTTACTGTAAAATATTTATGAGAAATATTAAAGGAATAAAACCCCAGGTCAGTGTTTTTGGGATATTCTGTGTACACTGACTAGTTGTAAATCAAAACTACCATGGCCTACGTTTATTATAAAACCTATTTTTTAATCATTTAAAAGTAAAAGATTTAAAGCTTTATATTTTTAATTTTAATTGAATTTTTTAAAAAATATTGTTGCAGGGTATGACTATCCCGGATGTTCGGTAAACAGGAATTATTCAGTTTTGGCCAACTTTTTTTAAGGGAACTAACTATACTCATTTTATTTTTCATTTAAAAAAAAATATTCAATTCTATTTCGTGATTGCTTTCTTGCTCAAAAATGAAATAGAAAATTGGAAGAAGTTCACAAAATAAGGAAAGATTCACAAAAATAGAAAAAATTAGGTAAAATTTCACAAAAATAGAACCCTGGGAAAGAAACCTGGACTGACCCCTGCTCACACAAGTTACTCTTCATACAGGAATCTTTTATTACCACCTTACCCCATATCATCAAGACATTTTGCTTTTGCTGAAAAATTTTCTGTAGCTGATAAGAATAAGCACAATAAGTAGTTCATAAATAAATAATGTAAAATTGTTTGGTGACTGGTCATTAGTCACTACCATGGTTCTGGTGTCTTTACCATGTTCATAAATATCATTACCACATTTCTACCTGTCGTTACCATGTTCCAATGAAAAATTAAAAAAATAATTAAACCTATGATTAAGCCAAACAATCTCTGCTGATATTTTTTTGTGATAGCAGACATAGATAATTAGACTAACATGAAAAAATTAGGAATTAAAACAATATATTTTTTTTTTAAATCAAAATTTACCATTATCTGAGAATGACCCGCCTAAATATAGGATTTTTCTAATTATCTTGATGAAAAAATTCTGGGTCGCGTTTTATTCGGGCCAATTTATGTGCCCCCCCCCCCCCCCCCCCAATATAAAAATGAATTGTTAGTTGATATCCTTGAAATTTATATTGTTTAAATTCTTTACCCTAAATTCTCGTTTCAAATTTTAGTAGTGGATCCGGTTAGAAAATGCGAATTTGCAGCCATCAATTCCTAGTTAATTTTCTTGAAAGTAATATTGTTTAGATTCTTTACCCTAAATTATTTTAACAAATATTCAAATTTTATTAGTGTCTCTGGTTGGAAAACATGTTTGGAAACACAATTTCGCAACCATTTTCCTTGGTGCCATCTAAAACAGCATTTTTGACACCAAAAATCTACGCAGGATGTCTATTGAAGGTGCATACACACACACAACAACAAAAAAATTTGTGTATCCCCCTCCCTGTAAATTCAAATTTTTAACATAGAATGGCTATCTTTGGGTGGTGATTACAGGGATGAAAATACAGGACAAAACCTCAAACTATGGGATTGTCCCATATACGAGTAATACAGAACGGTTGTTCACTTAACTCCTATGTTAGGTTGTAAACAAAGCAATTATTATTATTGTTACATTTTTGCATTAAGAAGTAAAACGAATTTAGTTAATAAAAAGTTCCTTTTATGGTTATGACAAGATAAATCATGTTGAATGTATCAATTATAAAACACTTTTCAGCACAACCTTAATTTGGTCATATATACTGTATAATGAATATCCTTCAAAACAGTATTAAACAGTGCAGCAAGAATTTCCCTTGTTCGTTCATTTTGCAGTCTTCCTTTAAAACCTGACCCCAGTTACAGAATGAGAAGTAGCACCAGGCATGTGTATATCTATTTCAAATGGATGTTTGTAACTTGCTCCTTTGTCTAGTAAACAAAAGAATTTCTATTCTGAATACTTAAATCGTCATGTACTGTTGAACATGTATGGACAGAGACTAATTTTAGCATTTCTCCAGCAGGGGATAAATAGTATCCCTGGCAGGGATCAATTAATTCACAGAGCATTCTCTAGCCAGGGATATTACATTCTTCATCCGGGGACAATCCTCAGCATCTCCCCCCCTTCCCCCGTCAATTCGCAGCCTGGTCCCGATTCACTCACATTAGAAATGTGCATGCATGGCATTTTTCGGTTTTAGTGAACATGACTTCGGTTATAGTGAACCTAAAAACTTAACTTTGAAAATTCTGGAAATGGAGGAGATAAGTTTTTCGATGTCTACATTTTAAAAGGTTGTCTGTATTGCATTTGATAAATACACAAAGAGATTATCGAATAACCGTTCTGAAATACAGGGGAATTGTCAGTTTACTTGGCGATTGGGAAAGGGTAACAATAGTGCACAAGGGCATTTAGACTCTTGACCGCAGTGAAACCATGAATTTATTCATTGAAGTGATGCATACTTATCTTTAGCTCTTCGATTTCCTAGCAAAATAGCCCAAGTCTTGTGGTATATGCCTCCCCGCAGGGCCGGACTGGACCGCTGAAACGGCCCGGGCGATTCGACCAGACCGGCCCCCTAACATCATTCGGGTGCATGCAGGATATTAGTTTAGCTGGGGGGGGGGGAGGATGCACAAATATAGCTGAATTCTGATATAATGAACTCTCTTATAACGTTAAGATATCTATAGGTTCAATCACACACCTAAAGTGCGAACCTCGCTTACAACGCACTCGCTTATAGCGTCCTAAGTTATCTGTTCCCTTCAATGACTTTAAAATCGAGTTCATTTGCATATGGCATTATTAGAGAAAAATGTATTAAATACCCAACATTTTTTATTAAAGTTTCTTTCAAAGACAACTTTAAAAATATTTTAATTCAATAATTCAAAGTCTCTGAAGACTTTGAAGAAAATTTCATTTTGATTTTTAACTTTGGAAGGAGGAGTGATCAGACCCTTTAGTGTTTAGCCTCCTCCATGGATGCGCCTATGCCTAACATAACTTGATAATGAGAATGAAATAAAATAATACCGAGTTTTCAATATAATATTTTTTAATTATTTAATTGACCACCAAACAATAAAACCATACTAAAAACTAAACGAACAATACATACATACATACATAACATTTTAAATTCGTTCTATAAAGTTAATTCAGTTAATAAAAGAATGTGAAACATAATATACATATTTACAAAAATATATAGCAAATGAGCCGAAGGTGGCCGTAGTTAAACTTAAATATTAGGTGATCATAGTATTCTGGTTAGGTGAATGTGGCTTTTATTTTATTTATTTATTTATTTGTAAACATAGTTGGGCAACTTTCCTGCATAAAGATACTTTTGCTACGACAGTGGCAAAAACTGATAAAAATCAGTAAAGTGGGAAAAAAATGGCAAAAATTAAATTACTCAAATTTAGCACGCAATTATTAAATATAACATATTGTAAAGGTGCATGTTTCGGTACATTACTTGGTGAACTAAGAATTATTACGTTTGTTTATCTGAGTTTAATTAAAATGTTTTAGCTAATTAAATACAATTAAATTATTTTAGCATGCTTTAAATTCTCAATTTACATTTTTATCATTAGATACTTAGAAGTAGTTATATTCAGAAACTAAATTTTGATTACTGTTCAGAGTTATTGTCATTATTTTAATAGTCTGTCAAATATTTTTAATTAATAAACTGATAGGCACATAGATTAATTTCATTTAATGAGAAAAATACATAAACATACAGATCTTAAATACTTTACTTACCAGCTTTCTCTGTTGGGAAAATTTGAAGTTAAATATTGATTAGAAGATTATGAAGGTAAAGTAAAACTTTAGTTGGGTAAAGAAATCGTGTAATAACTTCATTTAATTTAATTGTCTACTATTTAACCTACTTCGAATCAAAGTCACGAACTCAGAATTAAAAGTAAACCATAATTGCTAATGAAAAAAGTAAACAATAATGAAATAGCATTTAGAAATGGCTAATGAACACTATGAAGAAATGGATCCAAACATTGTGAATCGTATTCAGGATTTCAATTTTCAAAGACTAGTAAAAGACCTTATAAAACAGTATCAATTGCCTTGGACACTATACAAAACCATTGAGCTATCATAGCAGATGCGTGCCATGTAATGGTGTGTATCTCTATCTAAAAATTTAAAACCTCATTATTCTCAAAAGTAGAAATTTGAACAAGCCATTCTGCCATGTCACCTTGTAGTATATTTACCAGTGGCGCCGACTACGTGGGTGCTCCGGGGCTCAAGCACCCACTGAAAAAATTATGTGGGTGCGGAGCACCCACAGAAATTTTAGTGCCAAGTCATACTTTGAAGTTCCCAGAAAGGGCTAGGAAAAGACGTTTATGTGGGTGCTTTGGGCTTGTAAAAAAAATTACGTTGGATGCTGAGCACCAGCAATCGTCTGATAACCCCAACACAGTGATGTACACTCAAGGAGGGTCCCCCCCCGCCCCAATTACGCCATTACGTAATATTAATATTTGTAAAGCATACGGAACTTTTTGCATTATTTCAGTACTAAAATGCTTCATTTGCTTATTAGTTGTGTGCAGTGGCGTAGCGTAGCTTTTAAAAGCAGGGAAGCAACTTTATAGCTTCAAAACTTTTTTTAATACCCTACAGTTATACTGTTTCGTTTAGAAGAAATATACTTACAGTTTTATATACATACATGCACTCATATAATAAAATTATTTACAGTTATTCAATGTACAATTACTTTTACAATTATCATGCTACCCTAGCGTTGTATTAATGCAACGTCATTAGTGATAGCTTAATATTTATTTTTACCGTCATATAACCTTCATGTTAACGTCTAGGTTGCATATATGCAAAACCTTGCATGTGTGGGCGCCTCTTTGTTCTTCAGCAATTTGGTACTTGACGGTATGTGTTTAACATTCAGTCATTATAGTTAAACTGTTTAACATTTATTCAGAGAAGCAATGGGAAGTTTAAGTATAATTTATTAAGCATATTTCAGTCAATTACTCAGTAAATTAGTCCATATTTATTAAATTATGATAATAGTGCACAGAATTACTGTTGCTTGAAGGGGGGGGGGGAAGTGACTTTTGACACAAATATTCAATAGTTATTCAGCCATTTCTAAAACAAGATTTTTTAAAAGTATACTATGTATTGTTTTCTGGTTTTTAACTATCTATTCCATAAAAAGAACAGACATAACTACCCAAAAACAGTTTCACTTGTTCGAACATAAGTTTACAATTGTTTGGAAAAAGTCCTTTATTTATTTATTTATTTATTTATTTTAATACAGAAACATTTGTTTATGTGATTATTATAACGCACACACAATTTTTTCAAAGCAAAAATTTTATTTCAAGAAAAATTTAAAAAAGGTAAGACATATATTTCTAAATAACCAAATAATTATTTTTACAAAATACAAAGTTATGTTTGGAAAAAAGATGTACATTAATCACTGTACTAAAAGCTTTTATCTATCGTTTATTTCAACGGAGTTTAAAAGCCGAAACTGTAATAAAAGGCATCACTGCTAGAATAAGTCCGAAAGAAATCCCTGTTAATTTTCCTCTGTATGCACCGTCAGTGAAAATTCCCCATTGCGCATCCCCATTTTCCCTTTTCTTTTCCTTTCCAGGCAAGCTGCACTTCTTTGATTGGTGACTAGCTGTGGAAGCAATTGAACAAAATGCTTATTCCCTCCTGGACTTCTGTAGCTAGCTGCTTCGGTTTTCCCCCTTCTTCGACTGCCCTTTTCTATAGAAAAACGGGAAGAGGTGGAAGATGGGATCATGGATGGGATATACATTGCTTCCAGCGCGTGTGACTGTTGCGCTGTCCTCAAACTAAACTTTCTGCTTCCTCACAATTTTCTCTAGTGGACGAAACGCTTTAAAACTTAACTTTATGTTGGTTAGAAATATTTTTTGATACATAAAAAATAATCAGCAGTAAAAAGAAAGTTAAATTTTGGAAGGGAAGCAATGCTTCCATTACATCCATGGACGCTACGCCCTTGGTTGTGTGATATTTTAAAAGTTTAAAAGAAAATCTTTAATGAGGCCAAATGTATGTGGGTGCTTCGGCATGGACGTCCATATGAGTATACTTTAAGAAGAGGGGGGGGGTTATTTCTTGCATTTGTAAGGTCATCGGCAATCGCGCTTTCAAACATTTTAGAACTGAAATAGTGAAAAAAAAGGTTAGCTAATATAAAAATGTTCACCATACCGACGGCTAGAGGGAGGGACCCCCGAGCCCCCACCTACTTCCCTATATGAGCACCCATGTCCTTATAATTTAGATGCGCATGAGGAACTTCGATGAGACAATCACTGGCGTAACTATAGGGCGATAGAACGGGCAAAAGCCACGGTCCTCCGGACGGAGGGGGAGCCTTTCCCAAATAGAAAGCTAGAAAAAGTTAAGTGCAACATGTTGGTTGAGATTCTGTACAATGAGGAAGGACCCTATCCAATGAATTCATTACGGGCGCTAACGGTATAGTCACGCCACTGATGACGACGAGTGCTTTCCAACTGCATAATTCGAAAATAAAATTTTAGTGAGGGACAGTTGTTTTTTTTATGTAGTATGTCAGATCTCAAGCACCCAGAGAAAAGTTTTCGTGGGTGCTAAATACTTGCATGTATTTAAAGGAAGTGCTTAATTTGCATGGGAGAGAGCTCAGCTCCACTACTTCTTTTTTCTCGGGGAAATTTTACATTAAATTTAAATTTTTAATTACCATCGTAATTGTTTCTGTTGATATTAATTTTATTACATCGCAAACTAATACAGAGGTAACAAAAATTAACTTAATAATACCTTAAATTAAATAATTAATTTTGTAAATTGCAATACAAAAAATCAGGGCTCTTGCACTTTTTTGGATAGAAATTAAACCCTGTTTAAAGGCAACTGAATGACAGCTACTTTCAGCTTATCGCTGTAGTTCGGGAAAAGAAAAAACCCCCAAAAAACATGAAATTTTGGTACACAGATTCAAAAAAATTAATTATGTCAAATATTTCAAATTTTTAGGATGTATGTTTAAGAAACTGCACTATACACTGAAATAAACAATAAATCTGTATCATTTACGAAACTTTTAGAAAAAATTCTTAAAAATTGAAAATTTTAAAGAAGTGTTATTCTTTATTTCGGTATGTAGTGCAGCTTATTAAGAATCATCCCAAATTTTTTCGAATCCTTGGTGTGATAGTCTACTTTAATTTGTGTACTAAGACCGTTATGCACATTTTGTTTCTTCGGCATACACCCTTATGTGCCTCGGAACTGGAGTAATTATAATAAAATTCCAATAAGTAGTAACTTAGCACATACTCTAAAATTTTAAAAAGTGCATGAAAAAAAAAAGGAATCCAAACAGGTAATATTTTTGTCTAAAATAATAATAATAATTATAATAGTTTCTCATATGAGTACTAATTTAGAGGTGTATGGGGGGTCATCTTAACTTTCAGACATTTTAGCACGAAAATAATACTTAGAAGTTCAGTATGCTGTAAAAATGTTTACTATACTAGGCGGGCTCAAATCTCAATCCCCCACTGCCACTTGCCTTCCTATCTGGCGCCCATGGAAACAATGTCTTTCTAAAATTCAAAGCTTTTTTACAATGTGATGTGCGACTCCCTACAGCCCCACAGGCAATGCCTTTGCCCACTGTGCCCCCCCCTTTCTGACCCACACAAACAGACCTCATCCCAGAATCCTCGTCCTCCATGGGAAAATGTATGAATACTATGTTAGCCCACAGCCCAAGAGTACCGGAAAACGGAGAATTTGAGACAAAGCCGCTGGCTACAATCAGAAGTTCACGCGGAAAGATAACACAGGAGTTAGGTGAAAGACTCCAATTATGGAAATGTTTTGAGATAGTTCTAATAATAATACTTCAGGATTCCGAAGTCAGTAGGTTTAATTGTTTTTATTGTAAATAGAGAACATCAAGGTCTGTCTGTTTACAAGCACCTAATATACAACACTTTGTATGTCTCTGGAACAAAAAAAGATGCCCATTCATCAAAAAGTGTCGGCGCTTTGGTGTTAATTGAATGAGACTGAGGCGAGGCTTCTAAGGTATAAAGGTTTGTGTCACTTTCTTCTAAAGTCTCAATTTCCTTTTCTTATTTTTGAATGATTTTAGTGCTCAGTTATTTATTGAAAAGGATGGAACAGACTGTGGTCCACACTAACATTTCGAGATGCCTTCCGTTTCATTTTCTGCGAATATTTTGTTCAATTTTTGTTCTTGTTTGGCAAAGCGGAATTAGGTACTATATGCTTTGATCTAGACCAATGCTGTTTTTGTAAAATTATACTGAAATCATGGGCGCATGAACACACATTACTGAAATGTATGTCTCTCGTAATTTAGCAAATTTGACCACATAATGGTAGAGGGTAAAATAGCTCTACTTCAGGAGGATGCTCAAAATCATGCCTGGAGGTTATATGGCCAACAATTCAAAATAGTTTTTTGAATAATTATTAACTCTAAGATAAACAACTTTTTTTGTTCTGCTTTATTTTTCTGTTTGCGTTTAAATAGTTACCAATCTTTTATATGTGGTCCTACACACATTTCAACATAGAAAACGTTGCATTAATTCATTCTGGGGAAATTATCTAGTTTAATTTTAAAGGTATAATGTTTGTAATTTTTAAAATTTGTTGGGGGGAAAAAAAGAAAAGAAAATAGTCAAGGTTTAGCTGCAGCTGTTTATAGGGGTACAAAAATGTAAAAAAAAAAAAAAAAAAAAAAAATACAGGAAATGAATGAGCTGAGAAACAATACTATGAATAACATTTTTTGAAAACTCTGAGGATTTCAGACAGCGATGAGATAGATTAAACAAGAATAACATTGATCGTGAATTGTTACATTCGAAAACTGAACCACTTTTTATACAAAATTTCCATTTACATGACAAGAAATTTGACTGATTGTGATATTATTGTTGCATGTTTTATTCCCCCCAATACACTTTTCTTTTGCTTTCAAATTTATAATGATTAGTTAAAACCAATCAAAATTCTATCGCTAAAAGTAAAAAAAAAAAAAAAAGTGAAATAGTGTAATACACCTCTTTCGGGTCTGATTTATCACAAGGGCAAAGGGTGTGTGCGCCCAGGAATTCTTGAATTTTGACAGAGAATTTGCGTAAGGCAAACAAATTTAAGGTGACTCCAGCACAAGCAGATTTTTCTAAAAGAAGGGCATTTCATCAGAAATACTTCATTACTTTAAAAAGAATCTTGATTTTAACTGGTTTGCTGTTATCGTTACTAAGACACAACGGTGGAGACTTTCATTCTATGCCCAGCGTTGCTTCACCGTAGTACAGATAATCGGATGCCAAAATTCACACTATTCACTTAAATTAATCTTTGAATGTCGCCTTCAGCGTTGGGAAAAAAACACGCAATTTTGGTATATAAATACAAAAAAGAAAACTAATTATCTCAAGCTCTTCACAATTTTTAGGATGTAGGTTCACAAGCTGTACTAGACACCCGAATAAACGAAAATTTTTTGCAGAATGGCCACTCTTAGAAATATTTTGCTGTGCAGTTCCACGTTTAAGATTTTTTTCTGGAAGTTTCATGAAAGTTTTCGAATTTATTGCAGTGTGTAGTGCAGCTTGTAAAGAATTATCCTGAATTTTTTCGAATCCTTGGTGCAGTTAGTTTATTTTAATTTGTGTACCAAAACCGTGAGACAGATATCGTTTCTTCGATCTATACCCTCAGATATTGGATATTTTATGTGGAGCTAAAATGATTATTTGTATTACCCATTTCCCACTGGTAAAAATGTGCTCGAAAAGTAAAATGATTGAGTAGTTACGAGCAAGGAAGCAAATAATAATAGGAAAAGATTGAAGGGTAGTTGGAAAAGATTCCATAAAGTTGGAAAGTGTATCGTTATTCATAAGTGTGCCGTATTTTTCTTCCTTGTTCCATAAAAACCCATCTTCGGAATCGAAATCTATCTTAAAATCACCTACTAAAACTATTTTACAATCTTAGCCAAGTACATTCCAACTATACTCCCCCTTTAAAATGAATTGTCGCGTTTTGGCACCAAACTTAGCGATCTTTTATCAAAAATTACAAACCTTGTGCGACTTTGAACATTTTATTAACCCCCCCCCGGCTAGGGGGGGGCTAATAGTCCCCGGCTAACCCCCCCCGGACTTTTAGGGCACCCACAGAAATTTGTAAAGTCGGCGCCTCTGATATTTACTACACCCGAAGTATAGATGTGGATATTTAAATTATAAGAATGAAGGGAAGCATGGTTAAGAGAAACTAATTCTGACTTTATAACATGCGGTATTAACTCTGGATTAAAAGAATACAAAATCATTCAGCTATCATAGCAGGTGTGTGCCATGTAATGGCGTGAATTTCTATCTAAAATTTTGAAACTTCATTATTCTCTAAAGTAGAAATTTGAACAAGCCATTCTGCCGTGTCATCTTGTAGTATATTTACTACACTCAAAGTACAGAGGTGAATATTTAAGTTATAAGAATGAAGGGAAGCGTGGTTAAGAGAAACTAAGTCTGACTTTATAACATGAGGTATTAATTCTGAATTAAAAGAAGAAGACCCAATTCCCATATCTATTTTATAAAAAAAAAAATAGTCATAACTGCCAAGGCTGATAAATGATGAAAAGTGTGTCGAAAGTTTGTGAAATTTCTAATGATTTTTGCTCATTACCTGTACATATCCAGATTACTTGTACACCTCCTCTTCGTCCAGCAAGCAATGCTGCTATAGAAATATTTTTTTCAACCTTATCATTTGTACAATTGTACAATCACAAATTCGAAATAGACTTTCGACAAACGAAATACACTTTTAAAACTGGTTTATTGCTATGATAAGGTACCAGAAATTAGATTATGCAGAAATTGCAGAATTGAGTGGAATTTTAAATTTTAGCCAAATAAAAAATTTTAGCATTTCTGTTTATTTCAAATTTGATGAGCTTATTTTAACTTTATCAGGTCTTACGATATGTATCTATGTATAATCCATTTTTAAATGAATTGGGTAAAATTCTTTATGATTTAGAATAATCATTAATAGTTAAAGAAAATTAGTTAAAAATTAAAAGAAAGATTGATCAGTTAGTACTCGTGCCTACTCACTTAATGGAGGCTGTTGGCATTTTAGTTAAGGAACTTGTCTTAGATACTCAGATTACAGGCCTAGAGTTATACGGGAACATGGATGGGGCACGAGCCCCTCCAATAATTTACTCAATTATAGGCAAAATTGAAATCACTTAACTAATTTTCTGTTTTAGCATATAAGACAGCCAATGCAAAATTCGTGTTTGTATTTATTTGGCTTTTCTTTCCACAGACTCTGTGGCGAAAAAAAGAAATATTGGACTCAGCTAATTTTAAAATAAGGTTTTGAAGTATTTTTAACACCTGCAGCAAATTCTGTTTCTTCTTTTTTTAACGGGCCATAAGTAATCTAGATTTATTTTTGTGGTATTACGGCCATTTATCTACACTAGGGGTATAGACCGTTATTTGAAAATAGAAATCGTAAGCTTCATAAAATAGTGGCAAATGCTTTAAAACATTCTATGGGAAGGGGAAGAAAAAAGAGATTTTTTTACCGTTTATCCAATTTCTCCCAAAATATATCCGATCAACTTAATAGCTTTTTAAATAAATTAATTAGGTCAAATAAGTGATGCAACATATTTTTTTATTTTTTGTTAATTAAGAAATTATTTTAGAAAACATTGAATTTTATCTGGCATTGACTTCTTCTGACCACGATCACCCCCCCCCCCCACACACACACACACACCCACCCTCCCCCAACGATCGCGGCTGCGGCGTTTCTGATGATTTTCTAGCTAACTAAGCTCATTTTCGTGGGTGCAGCATTTACGCCGGGTGAGACGTTCCTTTCATAAATTACGGTAATGTACTAAATTATTAAAATTTTATTTTTTAATTACTAATTTTGCTATGCAGTGTGCAGAATAGAGATGAGACGGGCTCATCCCGAAAGCCTGAGCCCAAACCGTGCTCGGGCTCTGTAATTCACAACTGCGTGCGGGCTTGGGCTCGTGAAAAATTTCTTTATTGAACATACTCCTTGAAACAGATTTTAAAAACTGATTCATGAGGAAAATAAAAGTACTTGTAAAAAAAAAAATAGTGGCACAGGCGCCTAGAAGGTGCGTGAAGCTCTTTGGTATTTCAGAACGGCAGCTTATATTACTTAGTTAGTCATGAGATCCAACATTATTTGATAAACATGGATATAAAGAATTAGAAAGTACATTGAGAGTTTGCAACTATATTTTTCTTTAAACATGTAGAACAACAGTTCTACCAGTGACGCAGCCAGCCCCAACAAACCAACCGTAAAATTTCGCGGCACTTATATATACAGCTAACTTTTCTATTTTCAAAAGTGTCTCATCTGGATCTCGGAATCCGCTCTAACGAATTTTTACAATTAATATATGATTTTAATCGGTGCCAAATTCGATGAGTGACGTCGCCAGTTAAGCTAGGAAAACTCGTTTTTTTTATTTAATCCAGTTCAAAGAGGGAACTATTTAACCCGCGTAAGGAAATACGGAAAATGATCTTGTTTTAAAGGCGGTAAAAAAGGCAGGGAGTAGGAATACAGTGCTGTAGATCCGTGACAAGATTTGTACAAGTTACCTTATATCGTAAACCAGTTTGGTCCTAGACAGCTGGTACCTTTCGCTCCCTCTTCCTGAGCAAATGACTTGTGTTCTGTCCTCGACGTCGCACTTTTGCGAGATGAGCTTTGTGTTACTGTCGTTTTTCTTTTACTTCATTTTAAAAAATAACAGATTATTATATACTTTACTTATTTTTTCTGTAATTTATTTTGCTATAATTAATAATTAAAAATAGTTAAGACTTTGAATTAAAAAAATAATTAATTTAAGTATTTTTTGGTAAAACTCCTTCCTAACTTTTTCTTTAAGTATTTTGATAGCTATTTCTAATTCAATTAAGTCTTTATTTTTCTAATATTATTAATTATATTTGGAAAATTCAATATGTAATTAATATTTCAATCAATTTTTTTTCTCTTCAGAAAGCTCACATAATTAATTAATAATTATTATTTAGTTTTCAAAGGAAAATAAATAGTAGTTTTACATACTAACTAGTTTTAATAATAATTCTTTTACTCTTCATGTATATATAAAATTTATTGAAATTATTGAATTATAATTTTAAAACCAATATTTTTTCCAAATCTTAGGTTTTTCTCACTTTTATTTTGTATTCCTTTAAATACCAGATTTAAAATTTTGTTCAATACTTTTCAGATAGAAATTTGATTAATTAATCTAAATTTATACATGCACTATATTTTGTATTAGACATTTGAAGGCCGGAGATGGCATCTAAAACAAGATGTTGTGCCCAGCCGAGCCGAATTTATAAGATACTGAAGATGGTAGATAACTGAAGTATAAATGTCCAGGGTTCTGGTCTACCGGATGGCTGATAATCTAAAAATTCGGAGTTTTGGACGTTTTTTCTCACGATGTAACGTAAATACGCTTCAGAAGCAATGAGAAAGTCAACCGCGCAAGACCCTTATTCTTAAACTGGTAGTTCATCTAAATGTTCTTTAAAAAAATGAAATTATCAACTGATAAAAAAACATAGTATGTAGTTTTCTAAAAAGCGACATAAAACCAATTATAAACAATAATTTTTTGAGTAATTTTCTATTTTATTAATGATTATAGTCATTAATTAATTTAATCAACAATTTTGAGATGTATCATTAACTTATTAAAAACTTAGTATATCATAATATAGTTAAAAATTTAACTTAGAGATAGCTTTAAACTGAAAGCAAACATTGCATTAATAGATTACATTGCATTAAAATAATAGAACGAGTAACTAGATTATCAATAATTAAGAAAGAGATTATTAAATTAATAATTTTAACGAAACTTAACTTACGGTGATCGTTAAACTGAATGCAAATTAATGAATCACAATGCATTAAAACAATAGAACGAATAGTTATATATTGTTGTTGTTATTCTAGATTTACTGCCAATTATAGCTACACGTAGGCTCTAAGCCGAGACGTGGGGTGCCCTCCGTGGGGGTCTTTCTAAGGGGTCCTAACCCGTATTTACGCTGTTTTGGAGGAAACCACGGAAACTCCGAACGATTAGGTCGGCGGACGCAACCTGGTTTCAAACCAGGCACCTTCCGTCTCCCAGTTCAGAGCACTATGCGCTCGGCCACTGATGGGGCCCAATAGTTATATAATTATAGTAAAAAAGTTAACTTACGTTTAGCATTAAACTGAATGCAAATTTATGAAATAAAATCAAAGGTGGTGGCAGGGATACTAATCTGTACTCGACCCAAATTATAAATAGAAAATTACTCAAAAAATTATTGATTATAATCAGTATTATGTCTCTTACTATAAAATTCTAACAAAAATATGTCAATTTTCTGTTACATGCTACAAAAGAACTTGCTGTGACTTTTTTAATCAAATACTCTGATACTGCATGAAAACAGGTTTGTATATTTATTTACATAACTTAGTGTCAAGCAAACTTCCGAAATTCGCCCTTGAAACTAATTTATTATCTTCTGACCATACCCTTAAAAAGTAATGATATCCCCATCCAAAAACCCTCAACTGGTTAAAAATTTGTGACGCAGCATTTTACTTTATAGATCTATGAATTTTAAATACGGGTCTTAAAAATAATGATATCAAATTTTGAGTGACGCCCTGCTGAGAATTTTAAAGATTTGTTTTTAAATTCCATTACAGTTACTTTCGTTTTATTTTCTAAAGAAGATATACGCATTTAAGCAATGCTTTTAATTATGAAATACACTGTCAAATGTATCACACTTTCACTGAGTCTGTATAATGTATTCAAATGAATTTATTTCAATAATTTAATTTATCTTTTGCGTCACGCTATCCAAAAGGGCAAGTAAAATTTACGTAAATATTTAGTTAGTGTCATAGTAACCAAACTAAGTGCAATGTATATGAAAATTTTGCTTGCCCTTTTGGATAGCGTGACGCAAAAGATAAATTAAATTATTGAAATAAATTCATTTGAATACATTATACAGACTCAGTGAAAGTGTGATACATTTGACAGTGTATTTCATAATTAAAAGCATTGCTTAAATGCGTATATCTTCTTTAGAAAATAAAACGAAAGTAACTGTAATGGAATTTAAAAACAAATCTTTAAAATTCTCAGCAGGGCGTCACTCAAAATTTGATATCATTATTTTTAAGACCCTTATTTAAAATTCATAGATCTATAAAGTAAAATGCTGCGTCACAAATTTTTAACCAGTTGAGGGTTTTTGCATGGGGTTTGCATTAACAGCAAAATTTATTGTATTCTATCAATGAAGTAATTGAATTTTTTTTTATCTTTAGCTGAAATTGCGGGCTCGGGATCCAGCTTAAATAATATTGCTCGAGCTCGGGCGGGCTCGAAAAGGGGGACTTAAAGGGGACTTAGCAGGCGCTAAAAGTCCTCGGGCTTCAAAAAATGAGTCCAAACTCATCTCTAGTGCAGAACACTATTAAATTAATAAAACGAAATGATTACTTTATAGTATTATGTTTGGAAACCTCTTTAAAAAAACTGAAGCTGATTAGCCTACAAGTCCCCTTTTACTCAAATATACAAAATATATTAACAACTAAGGTGAATTCCATTGGATTACGTGATGATGATACAGCTACCTTTACAATACAGCTGTAACTATATCAGGCACCCAGAAATTTCATGCCTTCATACCTCTCAAATGTGGAACCAAAGTAAATATGAAATTATTTTCTTCTGCAGTTGTTTCGAGCATATTTACTGTTGTAAAGGACGTACAGCAGACATTATTTGCAGATATTAGTGTGTACATTCCTCCATCCTTCAGGTCCATCCCCCTCATTTATATATCCCACACCACCTGATACACTGTGGATCTCTTTTGCAAATGTGATATGCAAAGTTAACCCTATCACACGGACTGGCCGATAATACAGTTTACCAGACAGTGAAGTGAACAAATGTGAGGGTATCTTCCAATGATTAAAGTCTCTATGAACTAATTTGTTAATCCTTAACTTAACTCATAATATTGGAGTTTTAATGGTAAGTGTCTATGTGACCTTTCTCCATTTAAAAAAAAAAAAAAAAAAAAAAAATGTAAAAGTAATAGCCACTGCTTGTTTCATTGAAATGTGTTGCTTGTTTCATTCAATGAAGTATTCAAAATTTTCTGAAACGATACTAATTCTGGTATTTTTCACAACACGTATATTTCTGAAGCACAGTATCTCCTGATCCCATTGAGATCCCATGATAGAATTTTGCTGTATGTATTAAGACATTACAAACTATATTTGATAATATTTTTGAATTTTTAAAATTGCCACTTTTTGAGAAATTTAATTATAAAAGTTTCGATTTTTTAAAATTGTAACCCCTATCTTGTGGCATATCATATTAAAGCCCCATTCAACAGCTTTAAAATGAGACCACTCTCAGCTTTATACCATCACTGGTTGCCAGCCTATAGGTATCTAAATGTGCCAAAATATGAATTTTTTCATAAAAATTTAAATCTTTATAAATTAATAACTTCATAAATAATTGTGCTACATAACTGAAATTTGGTATTCTTTCATAATTCAATGATATATTACTGAACACCAAAAATTATGAAAATCTGAGGCATCAAGTCTGAATCAGTGTGTTGATTTGACATGGAATGACCCACTGCTGTTTCTTTTTAATCATTTTTCATAAAGCTAAATCTGTTATAATTATTGTTTGCCCTGTTTATTTTTGACAAAGAGCATTCGTTTAACCCCTGGGTCATTGTACAAAAAAAAAAAAAAAAATGTGCCATTTGCAGTTTGTGGATGGATTTCAATATCTTTCTTCACAGGGAAGTTAAACAGCTTAATTTGTAAGAATTTGAGCATTTTTCTCTCTGAAGGGAAATAGGTCTTTAACTTTGTGTATCCTCCATTCCTGATTTTAAAATGTAAAAATTGTTTATTTACTAAAATTACTCATTCTAGTTAATAATAAAGCATATATATATATATATATATATATATTAGGAAAATCTAAATTAAAATGATGTGTAACATCATATAGAAAAAACATAGCAATTTGCAGCCTCCATGTATGTATTCTCTGTTACAATATATGTAAATGTAATAGAGAATACAATTTTTTAAAATATCAATTGTGAGACTAATATATAATTTTTAGTTAGTCTAAATTTTGTTTTTAATATAGCACACAGGTTTATTTAAATAAAAAGCTTTTAAAAAATAAATTTAACAAATCACTTTATTTTTAAGATTGTAACTTTTAAGTTATCATTTTTTCTATAAATATCCATTAAAACAATAGTTTAAAAAAAAAATTAAAGTTAGCTTTTGCTTTTGCAAGTTAATTTTACATCTGTATTGAATGCTCTAATAAGATGTCATGCATTCATTATTTCTTTCATAAAAGTGTATTCTTTGTTACAAGTGGGTATCTTCCATTCATGTCCAAAATTTCAATTATAAAAAAAGCTAAAAAATAAATCAAAAAGAATGTGGCCAACTATATCAGGGCAGAAAGAAGTTTAAAAAAGCAATACAGTTAAATCTGCATATAATGATACTGTAGGTCCTAAATAAAATATCATTCAAGATAGTTTATTGTTGTAGACAGGTTGAGCGTTTGCACTTTATTTAAGCATTAAAGGAGTTTTCTAACAATTAAAATAAAGATAGAATATATTTTTGCCAAGCAGAAAAAACACTTCTGTCACCACTGTGTATAACTCTTAAAATTACTTTGAAGAAGTACGACTGAGAGATAAATCTATTGTATAGGAGTGAAACTCTACGCATATGCGTAACTTATTAGTTACCTCTTGATTTTTAATTTACTATATTACACTTTCTTTTACGATTCAGTAAAGTGTGGAAACTTTAGATACAACTTTACTAACTCTATACATGGAAATATGCATAAAAGTTGCAACAGTTTATTTCTTTATAACATAACAAAAAATCTGATGTGGACAACACATAACTTCCTTGCACGTCTATTAAATCAAAAATATTTTTGTTGCACTTCATCTTAACGTATTTTGTTTGAAAGAGATAAAATATCAGTAATAGTAAGGTTTAGTGATTTCTAGCCAAATATTTTGATATCACCAAGCTGAGTTCAATTTGAAAGATTTCCTTCTGACACTTTATTTGGCGATATTTCACCAAAAGCCGACAAGCTTGAGATAGTTTGAGAGATTTTGGGGATAGCCAAAGTAGTAATTGACCACAGACTTTCAATGAATTGAATGCATCCATACACCTTAATGTATTTAAAGTCATTTGGCTGACCCTGTAAATAAATTCCCAGTCAATTGCAGTCAAAAAAGATATTGAAAACAGTTAGGTATTACAATAACGGAAAAATCACTCAAGATACTGGTGTTAAACAATAAAGTAAATAAAAAACTTTGTAAAAAAATACACATAAGAGGTTATAGGTAAGAAGATACGTATGTTTCGGCCAAAAATTGTTTTGGCCTTCGTCAGTCCAAGCCCTCGTCACAAGGAGCACAGGGAACTGAAGCTAGTCTCACCAAGGTTGAAGTCTAGCTTCAGTTCCCTGTGCTCCTTGTGACGAGGGCTTGGACTGACGAAGGCCAAAACAATTTTTGGCCGAAACGTATGTATTTAAGTACATAAGTTTTAGAGTTATACAAAATACGAAATAATTTTTGTTGCCACATTTGGCAATTTTTCAGCGAAACTCGCCAAGTCGAGACAAATGGCAATATTTTGGACATGGACCAAACAATAACAGACTATCGCCAAAACTCGCCAAGAACAATGAAAAATGGCAATATTTTGGGCATATACCAAATGACTGCCTTCTGTCATCGTTATATTATACCAGGTTATAAAAAGTTTAGGAAAGGGAAAAGTTTTAATTTTGTACATAAATGGAACAATTTTTAAAATACTTTCAAAATTAAATAATTACGATTTAAAGCAGAGCTAAGTTTAATTTAGAAGACACAAAACATCGAACAAGATGCATCGAAAAAATTCTTTAAAGTAAATTTAGAGGTAGTCAAAATTGTTTTTTTCGTCGAAATTTTTCGGGATCACATTACTTCCTTATACTCCATACACGGAAGTAAAAAGTAGCTTCTGAAAAATCACTCAAAATACTGGTGTTAAACGATAAAGTAATTAAAAAACTTTGTAAAAAACATACATAAGAAGTAATAGGTAAGAGGATACGCACGTTTCGTTCAAAAATTGTTTTGAACTTCATCAGTCCAAGCCCTTCGTCGTAAAGAACTCAGGGTTGAGTTCCCTGGGTTCTTTACGACGAAGGGCTTGGACTGATGAAGTTCAAAACAATTTTTGAACGAAACGTGCGTATCCTCTTACCTATTACTTCTTATGTGTGTTTTTTACAAAGTTTTTTAATTACATTAAAAAGTAGCTTTTCTACAAACGCCAATGTTTTAAACCACACCACATATGCTCTTCAGAATTAATATAGGACAAAAATAATTTGTTCTTTTTTGTTGGTTTTTATTATTAAACCATCTTATTTTTTTAAACAGAGGCGTCCGACACAGTAAGCATCGCATCGGGGCACCGGCTTCAAAAGGGTGTCGTTTCGAACTCAAAAACTAAGTAGAGCATAAAAGGGGCGTCTTTTTTGCATTAGCAGGGGATGACACTTAGACGTCACTATTTATAACCATCTTAATTTTAAATTCCATTCAGAATCAGAGAGATTTCAGTGCCAAGGAAGCCAGTGAGAAACAGGATTCTCTCTGAACAAGATTTAACATGGCGAACCAACTGATCACCGGAGGCAGCTAATTTTGCATATAAGGCATAAATTTTTTGCATAAGCTGAAACTTTTGAATTTTTAAACTTCTTAATTTTTGTGAAATATGTGTTTTTTTTTTTTTTCCGATGATTAGGAATATCGACATCTACCGCCTTCTGTATTGTTGCTGTCGAAGTGGTTTGTTCATAAATTTTTATGCTTGTGTTCTTTTTATTATGAGGATTTTGTTTTCGAAATAAATTTACAAATTTAGGGGAACATAAGAAATAGAAGCCATAGCAAAAGACATCGACTCATCCTTACAGTAAAAAAAAGAAGTATTAGTTATGGTTAATTTTGCAAAATTTTGATTTTTTATGTGGAAAGTTTGCCACCATTGTTGTGTTTCTCAGCTTTGTTAAATAAGGAATTTAGCAAGAATTTAGAAATTAAGTCAATTTTAAAATACTGTATTTGGCATGGTTTTGGTGGGGAAAAAAATGGGAGGCGGGCTATACTAAAGCTGTTCCATAACATTAGGAAAGACACTTTCAGTCACAATAACCCTGAATGTTGGCTTTTCCTAGAAATTTAACTTTTTTTTTCCCACTAAAAAAATGTCCCAAACCTTAAAATGAATACATTATTGTATACATGCACTCATTTTATACACAATTTTCTGGAATTAAAAAAAAGCAATTTTATGACCATTTTCCTGAAAATAATGTTATTGTTAAGGGTTTAATGTTATAAATTTGTTTTTAGATATGAGCATCTGCAGTAACATAGAATTTACTTACAAATTATTTATATCACTACAGTTGCATAGCCTAGTATTTAATAATTTATCTGAATTCTAGGTTTATTAAAAATGATGCAATAAAAAGAACTACCCGAGCTGATTTTCGTATGGCTCCTCATGTCTTCAGGCAAAAGGTAAAAATGTGTTGCATATTATTATTATTATACAGTCCAGTCACATTAATGTAATCACCATCCACTTTTGGCATATGTGAAAAAAAAAAAAAAAATCACAGAAGGTAGGTGGAGCATATGTAAAAGATGTCCACGACAGGGTCAAAAAGCATTGCAATCACTGGTGTATTGCAGAAACCGAACGATTGATCCGATGCAAAAAAGGGCATCATTATTCTCTTTCAAGACGAGGGTAAAAGTATTTCCTAAATGTTTCATTTTGTAAACTATTCACATGCCACTGTGGTAATACCATACATGATAAAATGGCACTATCCAGAGATGTGGCAAATATGGTGCACCATGGGCCATAGATGACAGAAGTTAGTGACGGCTGCAGAAATGTGTTCGGGTGAATACACATACCACAATGATGGCTTAGGGAATGTTGCTGTGTATGTGCCTTTGCAGCAGGCACCTAGTTAATGCATGTATTCTGACCAGGGTTAGCAAAACCCCCAAACTTTTTAGAAAAAAAACTAACCCAAAAAGATTTTTTGGATTTTTTTCCCCTGTAAAACCTTGAAAGAAACAGTTAATTTGGTTTTTATTCAAAGAACCCTTTGGTAAAAGTATTTTATACTTAGAAAAAAATAAACAAATTATTTATAATACATCTGATACAGGCAACAGGTGGCTTTTTGCGATGAATCACATTTTATGCTCCATCGGACAGATGGACTTTGGCATATATGGTGTGAAACGTCTGAAAGCAAACACTGCAACAATTGCTGAAAGGGTCCAAGCTGAAGGAGAGATCATGGTCTGGGGAATATTTTCTTGACATTCTCTGGGTACACCCATAATTGTGGAAGGGACAGTTGGTCAACGCAAGTATGCATTTGTCCTTGCAGACCCTGTTAACCCCTGTATGTCAATGAGTCATTCCACAGTATTTCGCTTCCCAAGCTTGAAAAAAAAAAAATTAATAATAAATTAAGTGCGATACATCATTTTAAAGCTTAAAATCTCTTTTATTAAAGTTTATCAACAAAAAATCTAAACAGAAATTAGACCATTTTGTTTGCAGTCATACAGAAAAATGTGTTGCCTATGGGACATTATATTTTTAACTATTATTCAAAAAATATTTTATTTCAAAATTTCTATGTTTTATAAAACCTTTTCAAAAATAGTATTATGTGAAATTAAAATAATAAAATAATATTTTATCACAAATTTTCAATGATAAATTTCTTCTTGTCCCATACGAAACAATTTTGAGCTTATTTTTTATTTTTTAACTAATAATATTGATTGCAACTGGATAATTTTTTTTTTTTTTTACTCTTAAACTAGTGAACTAGCTTCCTAAATTATTCAATTAAAATATTATAGCTTTTCATTTAGAAGCTGGGCATGACAAACAAAAATGTGTTATGTAAGTGACAAAATGCAAAATTTTGATTTAAAACTTGGCAAAAATTTAATTTTTTGACTATGTTTATGGCTCTTCTGCACAATTAGCTGCACTAAGTACAAAAAAATATGCAAGTAACCACATATGGCTAATTAAAGCTGCCATAGCTTGTTTGAAATATAGAAACATCATTTTAAGTAATCAGTTAATTTTCATCAGAAAACAAAGATAAAACTGTGATCATGTATTGTATAATAGCATTTTAAATACATATTTCAACTTAAAAAAATATGTAAATTAATTTTAAAATTCCTTATTTGAGAAGAACTCCGGTCCTCTTGCAGAAAGAACGAGAAAACATTTAGCTGAAAAGAAAAAAAATAAGACACCCTGATGGCTGATAAAGTCAACTATGCATAAAAAAGAGTTAGATTAGCATAGACAGTATACTACTGGGAAAAAGGAAAAACCCAAACTAAGAAAAAAAAAAAAAGAAAAAGAAATTGATAAATGAATAATCACATAGCAGAAATGCTGATTGCACATTATTTAAATGTAGTGATTCGTGACCTACTTTCTGGCTTAAGCATTCCAATGATTTGACTATGTTATCTCTGAACAAAAACTGAAGAGGAAAAAGGGGGGGGGCAGGAAATAACACTCAATTTATCGTTATTATTTTATCACTCTCTTAGTGTAAGGCTTTTAAGCTTTGAAAATTGGCAGGTGTTATTACTTTAATTTATTATTAATCTTCCCAAGGATGCAAAGACATATTATAATAAAAGTCTTGTAACGTCTTTAAACTCTGCAATATAAACATGCATTAGCATAAATTCAATTAAAACTTTGTTACAAAACTGCATAAATAAAAATTGAGCAGTATGCAGACGCATAAGCCCCCCCTCCCCCTCTGGTTTTGCCAGCTCAACTATCTGGAATTTTCACTTATCCGGCATTCAACGCTTCCTGTGCTTTCCGGATAGTCAAGCTTTTACTGTATTATTATTATTATTATTTTATATAATCCCCAAATGATTCTTAATTTATCCCAGTCCATGGCCGAGATCACTGATAAATATTTAAAAAAAAAAAAAAAAAAAAGTATTTATGTTTCCATTGCCCACGGAGTTGACACACAACGTAATATTGTTGAAATTTAGGATTGAAAAATGAAACTAAGCATCATTCATTGTTACCAAGTCTAGGCCTAGCTTATGTTTAGCATCTAGCATTTTTTAAAAATTTATTTATGGTCAAGGCCGTAGGCAGGAGAGGGGGCCCAACAGGCCTGAGCCCCCGAAATGTATCTCTTTTTTTTTCCCAAGGGGAAATAGAACATTAGACGAATAGTTATTTTTTTCCTCATTTGAAAAAAAAAATCTAAAGCATTCTTCAATTTAAAATGAAAATACATTTTTAATCTTCTCATACCCAAAGATCCCAAGAAGGAGAAATACTAGGCACAAAATAAAAGAAGAGCATTTCAGTTACACTGGAATAAATGATTTCTCTGGTTAGTTTATTCTGATGCTCTAGAGGGTGCTTTATGTTAAGTCTGAGTTTTATTTTCCAATAAATCTGGTGTTGGAAAGGGATCACATCAGAATTCTTCATGCCTTGTGAAGAGGCCTTTTAGAAATTGGAAGGATGCAATTGAAGTACTGGAAAATCACAGCAAACTGAATTACCATAAAGAAGGAGAAAATTTTGCAGAAATTTCTAGTGGGAAGAAAGATGATATCTGCATATAAATAAATGCATAATCATCCAAGATAATTAAAAATAGAAAAGTGTTAGAAACGCTTATACAGACCACCATACTTTGTGGTAGGCAAGAAATTGCTTAAGAGGAACAGCTGATCATGGACGAATATGTCTGGAGGAGCCTAAACATAATGATAAAAATTTTAGAGCTCTGCTTCGGTACAGAATAAAATGCGGAGACAGTGTCCTTGGAGAACATGTTTTATCATCGGGAAATAATGCCTTATATACAAGTCCTACTTCCAGAATGACTTAATTAGTTTAATAGGTGATGACATACAATCACAAATAATAAGTAGAATTTTAAAAGTGAAATATTTTTCCGTATTAGCCGACGAAACTAGACACAAGAAAGACAGAACAATTTTCTTTGTGTATTCGATATATTGACACTGAAGAATGTAAAATGCTAGAAGATTTTATAAAGTTTGTCCCAGTTTTTGATTTAACCGGAAACAGTTTAGCTAAAATAAAATCTAGTATTCTTGAAATTGGTTTAGATATCTCTTTACTTAGAGGTCTAGAGTATGACAGTGCTAGCAGCACGAAAGGACAGTTTAAGGGAGTTCAAGCACTCATTCAAAAGGAATGCCCCCAAAAGCAATATACACCCATTGTGTTTCTCACTGTTTGAACCTTCTTCTGGCTGGAAAGGTTTAAACTTTCTCTAAGATGAAATGTATAAGAAACGTTTTAGGGATGATATCATAAATATGAACATTTTTCCGTTCTTCTGCAAAACGTGCTCCTATTTTAAGAGAGGAATTAAAAGAAAGTGTTAAATCTAAAGTGTCAACTCTAAAAAGATATTGTGAGACGCGATGGGTCGAAAGACACTAAGCTGTTGCTCTTTTTGCTGATATTGTTCTTAAAATACCTAATTCAAGACCTAGAAAATATTATAGATAACCACAGAAATGCTGGTGATACTGCAAGAGCATCTGTGTTGCACAGAAATACTTGCTTCTATGATTTCCTCAATTGGATTAATAATTTCCAAAACAGTATTTGGCATAACTCACCCACTGTCCGACTATTTGCAGAACAAGCCCATGGATCTCCATATTGCACTTGAAAGAGTGGATTTTATAAAAAATTTCAGACATGAGAAAAAAAAGCCGAAAATGAATTTAAGAATTTATTTTCAAAAGCAAATATATTGGCTGGTTGCTTCGGAATTATATCAGACTTGCCTCGTCGAGTTGATTCTCAGAGATATTGAGAAAACTATCGTAGTAGCTCTCCTGAGGAATATTACAGATAATCAGTTTTTATTCCGTATTTGGAGGAATTAGTAGTAGCATTAACAGAGCGCTTCACAGCACACAAAAATGAAATCGTTGCTCTTGACAATGTAATGCAGCAGTTCTGCATCCAAAAGTCATTTAAAGATACAGAACCAGCAATTGGATTTTATATGGAGGATTTTAAACATAAAACTTTTCTGTAATAGAAGGGGAGTGGGACAAGTGGGTACTTTAATGGAAGAAATCAATTAACATAAAACCACATGATGTGCCTAAATATGCATTTGATGCACTCAAGGAGTGCAACAGTGATATTTTTCCAAAAATCAATGTCCTGCTTCAGCTTCTAGCGGTTTTACCTGTAACAACTGCCTCGGTAGAACGATCCTTTTCAACTCTAAAAAGACTGAAAACTTACCTCAGAAATAGCACAGAGAATGAGAGATTAACTTCATTTGTTCTAATGTCTGCAGATTGTGATATTGTCGTAAATGAAAACAATGTTATTGATAAATATGCTTCAGTCCCAAAAAGAATAATGTAATATCATCTGTAGTTTTTTTAATCAAAATATTTTCTTCTAGATAATGTAACAAGGTTTGCTATGTTTCTTTTAGATTATGACCACCCCTCCCCACCCAAAAATGTCTACGACATTGTAATTAATATTACTTCCGATTCATTTTCAAGCCAGCTAATATTTACACCTTCCTTAAAACAGGTTTGGCTGCCACTATGCAAAAATTCTTCTGGCTCCAATTATTTATTGTGGGTCTATTTCAATCTTAGATTATGGCTCAGATACAGTGAAACCTCCCAAGTGGGACACCCCCATAAGTTGGGACAATTTCTGGAGAACGAATGTGCCAATTACATTACATTGAAATATACCTCCATAAGTAAATTGGACAAATTTTCAGGGAACCACAAGTGTCCAACTTTCAGAGGTTTCACTGTAAAAAAAAATTTGGATAGAAATCAAGGTTAGGCTGGAGGAGGTAGTGGCTTAGTTAATTTTCTCTTATGCAGCAAAATTTCTGACAATAGCAGTGAATGAAAGTTATAAGAGAAAAATTAAAATAAAAAAAAATAAAAGTTTAAAGAAATAAAATGTTCTTAAAATTTCAAAAAAATATTTTAATAGTTTTATATATACACATAGTTAAATGATATATGTATGTGCATAGGTATAATGAGATTACATATTGTGCCCCCCCCCCATTGCCATTTCAAAAAAACTTTTTAAAAATAAATCTGTCCATGAAGGTGGTGCTTCAACCTGGTAGCAAACTTTAGTTGAGCTAAGCTTTCTAAATTTACCAGCATTTTTATGATTTCAACTATTTGAAATATTTTTCAATACATATTTATTTAATTTAACTTAAATGAGAAATAATATTTTATGCAGTTTTAATAATATGTCTATTTGTTTAAGTATGGCCTAGTTGCAGTCCATGGAGTTGACTTTTCTCACATATTTGAAATTTTATCTCACAAAAATAATTTTAAAAATGTTTCCAACTTGGAGGATTTATTAGTATCCATCTAACACTGCATAGTACAATTTTTGACATGGATATTGTGTTAATAGAATAATTGACATTCTTGAGTTTCATTAAAGTGCCTGAATTTGGAGAATGACCTATATATCTGAAGAACTATTCTCAATTTCAGTGACACCATATTTTAGGAAAAGCTGTAAAGCATGCTATAAATGTTTTCACTTCCTAGTTCTTCCTAGGAAAATTGATATAAAATCTTTTAATGTAGTGAATGCTGAAAAGCAAGCTCAAATGTGAAGATTAGATGCATTTTCAGAAAGAAAGAAAAGAAAAAAAAAGGAGGAAGCGGCTGATTTTAACAAACAAGATTCAAAAAGGTGCTTCTTTGATAACAAGTCATCAACATGCATTTTGCCTGACCAACAGCTTCATACTGCCTGGGCCTTTGGAAGCATTTTTGTTTTTCTTATAATGATAGGATTTTATGCCCTGTGGGCTCTTTATGTAACTCCAAAATAAAGAGCCTACCTCAGGCACATGCACTGAGTTACTGAAAAAATGAAACTGTGTATCTAAAGTCTTGAATAGTAGTTTGAATGAAGAAACGTACTTTTCATTCGTTTCTTAAACGGATAGTCTTCTTTATCCCTTGCTTAGGCAAAACAAGTTCATAATGCAATATGTATATATATATTTATGTGGTTTCAGCACAATGGGGCTCCACTTATTTCCACGAAATTGTACATGTTACCTTAGCATTTCCAGTTTTCTTTTCATATATTTGAACCTATAATTTTTAAAGTTTGGTTTAGAATTTGCAGACCTCGTAATTATTTGTAGCCAGTAGTTGTTTAGGACATATAATAAATATCTTTATGAAACCTTTAGGCAAAAACATGTTTTCATGCCCACACATCTCAGAAAAGGATAAAATCCTTTAAAAAAAGGCTAAGCTTGAAAAAAACAATTAATACTGAGGGGCATTTTCTGGTACCAGTGGAGGAAGTGAAAGAAATTGGAGGCATCATAAATGTTCTGTGCCTTGTATAAAACATATATTTTAATTTTAAATGTGTACTATTTTTTCAAATGGAGCTATGTATGAAAAATCTTAATTTATATAATAGCAATTCATTTTTTAAAGAAATCATTAATTAATTTTAATTATATAATTAAACTTAAGTTTGAATACATTGATAGAGCTAATAAATTCATTAAATTAACTTCTGTGTAAATTTTAGTTCATAATTTTAAAATCACATGTTGCGCATGTAACAAACAGCCTTGTCCCATACGTAACACAAGTAATTAGCTTTCATTAATTAATTATACAGTTTTCAAAATAATTTTAAAGTTAATTAATAAATGTACATATTTCTTCATTTACCCATTAAATTTATTTGTGAAAATACCTCATACATTCAGAGCAAAATCCAAACTGCTGAAGGAACTTTAAAAGCAACTTTTTGTGATGTCCTGTACGTAAGAAAACTTTATTAATTAATTTTAAAAAAACTATTTGGTCCAAGAAAAGAGACTTCATAGGAATCTAGTTGAGGTGGTATATAAAACATTACAAATAGTAGCAAACTACCTCATTTATATTTTGATATTGAAAAATATACAAATATATTAAAATTTTGCTGTGAAATGTCCCATACATAACACATGAATACTGCGGAATGACCCCAATTCTTTTTTCTGTGGATAAATGGCATCTGCCAGCACGACATTGCGAAATGTCATACAGCTTGCAATGTACGTATATGGTTAGAAGAACACCAGGATGAGTTTACTGTACTCCCCGGACTCGAACCCAATCGAAAATGTGCGAGACCACCTTGATCAATTACTCACACCATGGATCCTCAACCGTGTAACTTAGCACAGCTGGCCACAGACTGGAGGCACCATGGCTTAACATTCCTGTGAACACCTTCAAATACCTAATTGACTTGCTTCTTGTATGTCTCGCAGTAGCCCGCTCTGCGAAAGGTGGTTATTTTGGCTCTTGACAGGTGGTCACATTAATGTGACTGGACTGTGTATATAATTATTTGGTAGTTGTTGGATTATATGGATCAATACAACTTCTTATTTTTCTAAATTGAGAGATTAATTGTGTGAACTTTTTTCTTGTCACATAGAAAGTGGCAGCCACTCTGATTGCTTAACTGATGGAGTGCAAATGACTTCAATATGATACAGTGGCGTATGCAAGAGGGTGGGGGAAGAATGTTTGAATTTATTTATTTTACATGCATGCATGCATGTATTTCTTTTTATATGCTTAATATCATAGTGTAATGTGACCAAAAATTTTTGGGGCCATATGAGATATCTTTCGTATTTTAATAAACATTGCTTTCAAAATTTTTGGGGAAAAAAATAAGTCTTAAAGAAATATTAGGGAGATTTAAATATGAAATCGTTTATAAAGGAATCTTAATTTCAAAGTTTCTAGTAAGTGCTACAGAAACTGAATTTTTGGATACATTCGGTAACAGACACAGATGAGTATACAGCTACTTTTAAATTGACTATTAAAATTGATATGGATTATGATATTACTGTCAGGTATTATTTCTACTCCAGTTCTAACCCCTCTTCAAAGAGAGCTTCATCAGTTTTCACCAGAATCTCAGTTGGAATCTTCTTCATTTGTTGAACCTTAAAACTTTTTACTTATAAACACTAAAAGCCATATTCTCAAGAGCGAGTTCAATGTGAGCTTAAGCAGGAGTTGCCCAGTTTCCCCCCTCGGATTATCTGGGAGTAAATTTCGGATGGTATTCACCATAGCGGATAGAGGCAAACTTGAATAACCCAAGAACAATCCCTGTTTCAGGAAGATTCTACAGTTTTTTCCAGCGGGTGGAAAGTAAAACTCGCTCCAATTGGTCGGAATATATCTTGTGGTTTTTGTTTGTAAGCAAGCACATGGTCTCTGCTCATGGACAGATTTGTTCATCGGCGCCATAATTTGTTAGGAATTCCATCTTTTGATTGCTGTTTTATTAACATATTTTCGCTAGAGATGTAACGAATAGTGATTTGGCCGAATACTGAATATTTGGCACATAGTTTAGGCCGAATACCGAATATTCGGCAGCCGAATATTAAATTTTTAAAAATTTCATTTTAATTGTAAATAAAATATCGCTTCCCAATTTTGTAATTAAATACTAAATAAAGACTAATTGAAATTCATTTTATATTATTTGTAGGTACTTAAAAACACACAACAATATATTATCTTTAAAAGCAAAAAAATCTTGGTCATGAAAAAATATCTTTTACAAAGTTAACCCATTTATGCCTAACGTCCCTTTTTTGGGACGGCATTTACGCTATCAGTCGAAAACGTTATTTATTTTTCCTAGCCTTTATTCGCGAGTGTCAAACCTCAATTCCACAAAATATTTTAATATGGCCAAGTAGGATGTTGACATTTCAATTTTTATATATAATGATTTTAAATGAAATCATCCCTTGTTCAAAAAGTTGACATCAGAAATTTATCAATTACTGCTGGTGTTAGCAAAAATCGAAGAAAGTCGCAAAAATATCCAGGCACGAATGGGTTAAACACTAATAACAGCATAATTATATTTTTAGATTTTCATAATTTAATAAATATGCTATGGTAAATGTGATTAATCTCCTAACTTCGTAATCACATCCTGTTTTGGGCTTTACAGTCTCTGAGCAAAACATATTTAGCAGTTTTTCAAAATTATGTTTAATTGAGCATCTGAAAAAATTCCTCCTACCCCCACCCAATAAAGAAATTAGAAAATCAAGTCAAGTAGTGTCACCAAGTAGAAAAAAGTCTGCATTTCTCTAACATTATTAAATACATTAGATTATTTTTGATTCAGTTTAAAATTGAGTGACTTAGGATATTTTATTATATTAGATTACCATATTGAAGTATAACTAAGCAGTATTATTTGTAAATGCATTTTTAAAAAATATTTTTCTTTGTTCTGAAATTATTCAGCTGAATATGTAGAAATATTCGGCTACAACTATTCGGCCGAATACCTGTTCAGTATTCGGCCTACCGAATATTCGGCAAAACAGCCGAATAGGACGAATACCAAATAGTGGCCGAATATTCGTTACATCCCTAATTTTCGCTGCCTTTCTTTATATTGTTGATTTTTATTCATTGACAGCTACTCTTTTCCATTTATTGTCTATATCATAGTCCTTTCATTTAATATTTTGTTTTTTTATTTCTCTGTTGGTCTATTTGTTATTTTTTGATATAACAAATTATTTAAGATTATAACAAATATTTTTTCAAGAAGTTTTTAATTACAAGAAATCTGATTCTAAACATCGAGGGCTGTAAGCTAAGCTATAGGATTCATATTTTGTACATTTTGACCCATTAGCTGCCACAATTTCCATTTAGGGATTTAGAAATTTTACCTATGACACTTGGCACCAAAAATATGTTAGTGCATCCGACAGTTTACTTTTATTCTGTATATATAAATCAATATTGTGTGTAGCAGAAAGTGTGTATTCATGTGTAAGTTTAAAAATAAATTTAATGGGTTACAGCAAGAAATTTCATAACTAATATTTTTTTTAAGAAATATATCTACCTTGGTTTTTCAATGATGAATTTCATGTCCTGAAACTTATGTATTAAAGAATGCAGTCTTTGTTCTTTCAGACATGTAATTATTACTAGGGATGTAACGGATATCCGGCTGATTTTTCAATATCCAAAATACCGTTGGATATCAGATTCATAACTATTGGATATCCGAATTCTCTGCCGGATATCCGGCTATATACTACTAAAGTTCTATCTGTAGTATAGTATGCATGTGGCAGAATGGAAAATTATATTTGAACATTCTTGATAAAGTGATACATAAAGCAGAGGAATATATTTTTTAACTGAAAAAAACAGCAAATTTAACACTGGAAATAAATCATTCAAAATGCACAATTTTAACATTTGTTCAGTAGTTTTTGAGCACATTTATAACTAGTTAGGCTAATATTTAGAGTTGATTTCATGCTGCAAAATACGTATCAGCTCTTCGACGGTACTTTATGAAATCTGCAACGAAAATCTACGTCATCCAATTCGTCCAAATCATTGTTTCTACAATCATGTATTAAAATTCTTTGCCATTCAGTAAATTCTAACATTTCTAAATCTTCTAATGCGTAGACATCGTGTTTGTTTACAAAGAAGCGAACAACCTTCAAATAATCCCCTCTCAGAGGAGGGTTGAATCTAGTATCGAGCGAGAGTAGAATCTAGGAACAAGAGCGGGTAACTCCCTATTGTGAATAAGGATAATGTGCCATTCTGTGCTTTCTGCCTTATCCAGGAACAACTCTCAGATTATCTTGTATTCAGAATACGGCAGTAAATGATTTCTTTGTCTGTCATTTGGCAGGTTCATCCCCATTGTGGATCCAGTCTACAGTGTTCTTCATACAGTGATTCCCGTCAAATTTTTTCTTGACATACAAGAGTAACTCCCTTGCCTTGTCCTTTGCAGAATTTCTGCTACATCCAGACCACTTATAGTCATCATTTTCAGTGTTGATGAATGCAGACCATAAATTGTGCTCTGTCAACAAAATTTCCAGCAGTTATTATTTAAGGAAGAAAAAAAAAAAAAAAAAAAAGAATAAGGTACAGAAAATCAACAATTTGCTAACCTAAAAATAATTCACCACAATCGCGAATAATGTCACATTTACTGTTAAAGTTCCATCTTAGTTAGTTGCAAGTTTCACTGTTTATGCTTGTGGATGTGTGCAGATTTTTGTGAGCCAATAGTGTTACTATTTTTAACTTGACAAATGCAGACCATAAATTGTGCTCTGTCAACAAAATTTCCAGCAGTTATTATTTAAGGAAGAAAAAAAAAAAAAAAAAGAATAAGGCACAGAAAATCAACAATTTGCTAACCTAAAAATAATTCACCACAATCACGAATAATGTCACATTTACTGTTAAAGTTCCATCTTAGTTAGTTGCAAGTTTCACTGTTTATGCTTGTGGATGTGTGCAGATTTTTGTGAGCCAATAGTGTTACTATTTTTAACTTGACATATTTATTTTTATTTAGAAAATATATGAAGCTGTAGTACAAGATGTGAGAGATGCATCATCAACAATAAAAATACTTCGTCTTTTAGTGAAGGAACCAGGATTTTCCTTTAAAGCTGGTCAATGGTAATTTATAATATTTAAAATTTGTTTTGAGTTACGCTACTTTATTTATGATCTACATGACACTTTTTTCTTTTTTTTTTTTGTGTGTGTGTGTGTAGTTTTCTTTTAGGCACAACTTTTGTAACTAAAGTTGTAACAAATATTGATTTGTTACATCAAATATTTAATTTTTTCTATTATAAACTGAAGATAAAGTCCGTTATGGAGGAAGTTACAACGGGAGATAGAAAAAACATTTAGCAAAGGTATATCTACACTCAGTGTTGCCAGACTTTCCGAGACATTTCCCCCTAAACTTGGTTGAATTTCTGCCCAAAATTTCAAACTTCTCCCCTAATGTATAAAAATTTATATATTTATATGGTATAACAAATTGAATACTTTAATTAAAACATTCATGCTATAAAATCTTTGATTGCAATTTTACCTAGGCATAAGTAGGTAGTTATTTTACATAATATATATATATATATATATATAATAACTGTACATTCTATGCTCTGATCACAAATTTACAACAAGAAAGTCTAATCACTGTTGGCCAATTTTTATTGGCATGATAAATCTATGTCACAGTCAGTGCTAGAGAGTGATTTTATAGAGGGAAAATTTGAAATTCGTAACTTGTAGGTATTAGTAATTTTCTCTAATATGATGACATTTTATACTTCATTAATATTTTTATAAATTCAGTTATTGGTCATTAACATTCCGTTGGCAAATAAAAATTAAAAAATAAAATTCTCATAAAAAAAACCCGATCTCATTTCCTTCCCCCCCCAAAATCCCCCTAAATCTGGAGGAAACTCCCCAGTCTGGCATCGCTGTCTACACTCAATATAATTAATCTTTGTCCACTTAAAATGAATAACTTCATATTTCATGCTCTTCTGGAAATGTGCAGAAACCTTTCGCATTTGAACGATTTCGTTTTGTGAGAACAGCCCTAGAGGTCAAAATTTTTAAAAAATTTGTGGGTGGTCAGTGGCCACTAAGCTTGAAATTTTGAGTGGTCACTTGCAAGTTGTTTAATATTACACAACTTAATACAACTTCAATAAACATGCACAGCTTATATGAATACTAAGGAAAGATGTTTTCTAAGTATACCTCTAATAAATTGTTCATGCAACCGTTATTTGCTAATTAAAAAAAAAAAATAAAAGAAAATTTTCTTGTCAGTGTACACAGAATATCCCAAAAACACTGGCCTGGGGTTTTATTCCTTAAATATTTTATGGTTATGATTATAATTTTCGGAAGATTAAATCTAAATAAATACAAATGTACATTTTTATATGGTCTCCAAACAAAAATTCCGTTTGTAAAATGTGCCCATACATTAACTAGTTTACAAAATTTCAGTCTATCATTTTTGTTCGCTACGACCCTGCCTATGTCGATAGCATTTCTCTGTAGTGAACTCCTATGACGGCTCTTTAAAAAGCCATTAAATCCCAATAAAATCACTCCTATGCTTTGTTGTTCACTCCCAAGAACGAAAAAATGCAGTATTACACTGTTTCTATCCCCTCCCCCCTCCTCTCCCAGCCTTGAGCAATGATTGACCTATATTTATCCCATTTCACATTCCACAGTGTGGATTCTTGACCGATTAAACAGGGCCAACACTTTAATGCCTGGAAGTCCTTTTTCTCCCCCTATGCCTTAGTATGTCCGTGTTTCCATTCTTATTTGCCAAAACATTTTCTCCTTCCTTACACCATAGAGCTTTCCTTACAGGAGAAATACAATGAAGTCAAAATCGACGATTGTTTTAGGACTCCTTTGCAAAATACTATCTATTAAAACTATCCTGTAACAAAAATACGATCAATTTAAAAGACCCTTTTACAAAATAGGAGGTATTAGGAGGACTTTGGTACAAAATAGGAGGCACTTTGTTTGGAAAACAAATTGCTTTCTTTTAATCCCCTCCCCAACCTGGCTGCCCTTTTTACATACATCACTGGTCTTTATTCATGAAGAACGTTGTAATTTTCCGAGAATGACAGCTGCCATCACCTTTTCTTCTTGCAATGAACCTTTATTAATATTGAAGCAGACTAGTAGAATAAGTCTTGATGTTTAATTTTTTGGTATAAATACAACTCACATGAATAGGATCAATAAATGAGCACTTGCCACTAGTCTGATTTTTGTTCCTAGAAAGAGAGCTCCTATAGCAGGTGGAGGGAACTTTGGAAGAACAAACAAGTGTAGCCGTCTGCTTCAAACTGCAATCGTAGGCAGTGTTATAGCCCTCCGTTTGCAAATTTGTAGAACAGATTGTTACTTTTGCTTATTATTGATCAAATCTTACTAATCCCTTTGTACCAATGATCCAGCCTCACTGCTCCCACTCCCCCATGACGAAATCAATCTTAGGAGTTCTGTTGCTTCCTCCAAAGAACATTAATTGAATGTATCATGTTTCTAATTTATTTTCACTTCATAAAATCTTTAAAAATGTCCGTGAAAAAGAAAAGGGGGTAAATAGACTGTGGCGACTGATACAGAAATTTGAAGTCTCCAATTTCAGAAATGCAGTGGTGAGTGGCAACCGCGAATTTTGACATTTAAACAGCCCCTCTTATGTCGGTGATTCATGCAGAGGAAATTATTTTATTTGTGATAAAAAAAATGTATCTGGGTAATCTGGAAAAACTATTTTAAATGAATTAGAATCCCAATTTCCCCTTCAAAGTCTGATAACCGGGACTTCAATATGATGTCAGTATCAATTGCGACACCTAAGTTTGTCACGCAAATGTAAATTTTTTTACTCTTGGAAATAAAATGGAGCTGAAAATAGCCAAAAAATTACTTAAAATTTAGGGAATTGTTGGATTTTCAGATTTATCAAGCTGCACAGATTGTTTCCTATATTTTTTTACATAATTATAAAATATTTCAAACCGATCGTGCAAATGGTGTGGATTTTTTTTTGTGCTTAACTTTTATCTTTTTAGAGTAATGGTGGTAAAAGTTTTATCTTCAAGTAGTTGAACCAGAATTGTTCCATAGTCAGGGATCAGCGTTAACTACTGTAAAATCCCGAAATTAACTGCCCCTCCCCCCCGCTTTTGTAAAGCAGAACAGATAATACAATTTGGGCAGGGGGTTATAATCTCGATTAAAAAAAAAAAAAAAAAAACATTTAAAAAAAAAAAAAAAGGTTTTTAGTATTAATTCAGAGCACACAAGATGAATAATAAGAATAAAATAATGATTAAAAATATATATTATAATTTAGAAAAAAATAATAATAACTGTTATAATTTAATAAGAGATAGCATGGCAGTGCTACCTTCTCGCAAAAGAATTATGGTAACAAACATGCTATCCCACTATCTAACTTTTTTTTTTTCAATTGTATAGCTTTTCCAAGAAGACAATATTTTACACCGAATAACAGCCTGCATACTGACTATTATACAAGAGTGTCTGAAATGAAGCTGGAAACCAACCACGTGACACAAGCAATACATAGGAGTTAGACTTTAAAGATCGAAAACAGATTCGAATGATAATGATGAAAGCTAGATTTACCTACATGCATATAATACCATACTTTGGCTCAGATGGGATGGAGGGAAATATAATAGGGGTAATGGAATGAATGTTTTATAATAGGGGTAATGGAAGGATTTCATTTTTGATGAGAAAAGGGGGGGGCTTATATTCGAGGAAGGAGTTACTTTCGGGATTTTACGGTATATAGTAGGATATACTTTAACAGTTTTATGTATCTAAATAATGCTTTAATTATCCCCTATCTTCTTTATCTGTTAGGCATTTAAAAATTTTAGATGCCAATTTATGATGCTCAAAATTAAAAGGCTTATAAATTTACACATTTTTGTAACTACTGACATTTGAGGCATCTTTTAATCCCATTTTTTAAATGCCTGGTCATAATCAAAAATCTCAGTTACACTTGCAAGCTAATTCTAATCAAAATATTTGATGACAGCTTATGTTTTTACTTTTTTTTTTTTTTTTGCTTGGAGTATATTATCTTAAATTTATAAATAATAAAATAATTTCCGTTTTATATTATCTCTTTACATATGTAGCATGATTTTATTTTAATACAGGGTTGATTTCTATGTTCCTGGTATACCTGAAGTTACAGGTTATAGCATGACTTCTCCCCCTAATGATGCTAAAGAAAAAGGCATTTTAGAGCTATCTATTAAATATGGCAAATTTCCACCGACTCACTGGATACATACACAGGTACATTACATAAATATTTATATATATATACATTAATTTTATTTTTAAGGATATGTAAAAATAAACTCATGTTGGTTGAAAAAATGTTAATATGTAGGAACTTTATTGTACAATCTAATTTTGTGGGATGTTATAAATCTTAATAAAACACCAGAAAATAAAAATTACTAACGCATATTTCTTCTATAATTTTAATAATCTGTTATTCAATACAATTTAGAAAGAAGCAATAAAATTGAGGACCTGATTTTATAAAGTACTATCAGTCCCACACGGTGTTGCCCGTGACCCCTTAAATTATGCGATTTACAAAACCTGACATGTAAACTGCAACTCCAGATTAGTACTCTAGGCCGCAATTATATAACAGAATGTACAGATAATGGTTCCAGAGTTTCAGGTACGTACTTACAAACGCACCACTAAAGACACTCACTGCTGTGATGTCACACATTTCTCCCATTTGAAAAAACGGAAGAGGAGTTTCGCATAGCATTCGAATGGCAGGACAATTTTTCACAAAATAATTTTTTTTAAACCACAGTTTTTAAGTTATTTTTTTAAAAATTGGCCAGGTACTGTAAAAGAATAGATATACGTGAAGAAAAACAAACGTGTAATTTGCTTTAAAATTTCTGGAGTTATTAAATATTTCAATCAAGTAATCAAATTAGCTTGTAAAATCCACGATTTTTTATTTAAATTTCTGAAAATTTGGAGATAGTAGATCATTAGATGGTTTAAACACCATGAAAATTGATTGAAAAACACTAGTTATTCAATGTTTAAGTCGAAAATCGACCATTTATAAAAATTTTCTTTAAATATAGAAAAATTGTTAATTAAAATTCAGATTATCCAGTGCACTTTATCGGACTCATAAGCTTGTATGTTCAAATTTTCAGAGCTTTGCATGCAGTAGGTTTGTCTGTAAACTGCACACATACAGACACACAGATTTACAAACATTCATTTATATTATTATAGACATAGATGAAAGAAATTGCAACACTTAGCAGTATTTGCGTGAAAAATTTTCCTACCTCAACATGCTTGTTTACAGAGCTTCAGGATATACTTGACCTTGCATCTTAAATGTTGGCATGTATCTTGGCTCTCTAATTTCTTTGGTTGTGCCGAAAAATGTCATCTGGAAACATGAATTGTATCTTCTGATGTTTGCCAGAAAATGTTTATCTTCGGCTGACTGTCCAAGCAGAAAAGTACGTAGGGGCTCAAGAGGATCCATTAACACTGGAAGTTGAACCTTTCCTCCACTACAGTACATACCTAGGGTTTCACCTTTCCCCTTCTCTGCCTCACAGTGTTGGCACATAATTGTCATCAATCCCACTATGCACAAAGGATCAGTAACATAATCTACTGATGAGTCGTAATTGAAAGCTGCATTTTCAAAATTTATCCATATGTGCATTCGAGCAGCACTTCTACTTCTGACCTGCTGTAGTCTGGATTGTCTTTCAGGGGGGGCTTCAGCTTCTCTTCTTAGTGCATTGATTTCGTGTATTTGACGCCGTCTCGATTCTCTCTCCAGGGTGTTTTCAGCTTCTCTTATTCTTTGTCTTCCTCTGTCCTGCATCTGTCTTGATAGCCTTTCGGGGGTATTTTCAGCTTCTGTTATTCTTTGTTGTCTTTCTCTGACCTGCATCTGTCTTGATAGCCTTTTGGGGGTGCTTTCAGATTGCCTACTTATTTGATTTGTTTCTCTCATGTCTTGCAGTCTTGCTTCTCTTTGTGGGGAGGTTTTGGCTTCTCATCTTCTTCTATTTCTTTCTCTATTTTCTCTCTGTATCGATCTTTGACATCTTTTCTTTCTTGGTGGAATTGTTTGATATATAAACAAATTATCGTAAACATGAAAAAAAACTCAAACCACTTCAAGAATATTGTGCAGAAGTTATCGTAAACAAAAAAATACAGAGTTTAAATTGAAAACGCTGTTGCCAATTTAGCATCATAGACAAACTTCACATAACCTGCACATAAACTGCAACTCACAGACTAGTACTCTAGGTTGCAATTATCTTACAGAATGTTCCCGAGTTTCTGGTACCTACTTACAAACGCATCACTAAAGACAACTCACTGCCATGGCCATCACATATTTCTCCCAGAAATATCATGTAATTTGCATTAAAATTGGTGGAGTTATTAAGTATTTCATCCAATTAAACAAATTATCTTGTAAAACCACAATTTTTTATTTAAATTTCTGAAAATTAGGAAATGTTAAGTCATTAAACGTATTAAATACCATAAAAAATTTCATGAAAAGGCTCCATTAGGAAAAATGTGCCAAATGACAGAAAAATTGCCAAATTTGGTGCCAAAAAATTAGGTTTTCGAAGACCTACGTCCCATCGAACCCGATTTTTACAGAACATTCCATATTGATGCAACAAAAAGCAAAATTTAACTATTTAACACGTAGAATACAAATTTTAAACTATTTTAAATCACAGAACATCGTGTTGCTCCCAAAATTCGTAACACAGGGTAAGAAAATTTCTGTTTTAGAACGGTTTTTAATTAATAATTAAAAAAATAATGAAAATTTTAAAATTCTGATGAGTTCTGCATGCAGTAAGTTTGTCTGGAGACTGCACACATACAGACAGACAGATTTACAAATATGTATAAATATTACTACGCTGTATGGTGAAGTGCGTTCAGCATTAACACAGCCTAGTGGTCCAGAGTTTGATTTCTGGTAAAGATAGATTTTATTTACTAAAAAAATAATGATTTCTCTATTTCTTGTCTAATGTTAGACTCTTAATATAACTTCGATATGGCTCACAACAGCTCACATTTAGTGCTAGTAGTCTATAAAATGTGTGCAAGAACCAGTTGCTTTGTATCTGGAAATTATAGGGATAAAAATCGTTGCTTTACCTTTAATTACTTGGTGTTCATAGGAAATTTTTCATTATTGTAGGGGTCCCTGGGTCTTTAGCCGTGGTTGCAGTCCCCTAAATTCAACCCTGTGTGTTATTGTTCTTTCTATACCTCCACAAGGCATGGGTTTACATACAGGGGGGCACTGTCCCATTGCTCTCCAATCAGGATGTCCCGCCACAAAGTCTTTTCAATGTCTATCGTCCCCTTGTGCCCCCCTCTCCCCTACTACTAAAAAAGAAAAGAAGATGCTCTGAAATAATATTGAAACTAAGCAAAATGTGATAGTGCGGCAAATTTCTTATTAGTTGATTATTGGATTGAGAACTAGTGAACAAATTTATTCACGACTGGTCGCTGAAGGCGGCTAGTTGTGAATAAATTTGTCCTGCCAAATTAAAAAGTTGCACATTTTAGTCTCAGAAAATTTCCAAATCCCATTTTACTTTTGAGTATAAAACATTTCATTCCTGCTCTGACTTCACATGCACATGATATTTTAATTAAAAAATAATCTAAAAAAAATTGTTATTCTTTTATTTTTACTTCAAGGGTCTGAATCATTTAATGAACTTACCAAATATGGCAACCTCGATATGCTTAATTCTCACTCTTTCCACTGCAGAGTTACAATTGCGAAATGGCGGAGAGAAAAAATTAGCCTTTTGCAATACGTTTTTTATCCATATCTCCTTAAATAATTCGAATTTTGAAAAAAAATCGCTTTGAGGTATGTCGGGACCCATCCTGGAGAATTTCCATACAAAATTTGGTAGGTCTAGGATCACCCGTTTCGGAGCTACACGAGACACAGACAGGCAAACTAACGAACAGTTTACAGATTGTTTTATTTATATAGATTGATGATTCATATGAGGAGAACATTATTGGCTTGAGTGCATCTTAAAAATTTGACACCCCCCCCCCCCAAAAAAAAAAGTAAAATAGACATAACTAATGTATAAAGGTTTACTAGTCAGCATAACTTAAGTTCCATTTTTATTGTTTTGCCATCAAAACAAAAAAAAAATTCATAATTTGCCATAATGTTTTATTTTAGACATAAATAATGTCTAATCAATTTAAAACTTTAGAGCAAGAGTCATTGACTTCTGAAATTGATGGGTCCAAAGGACTCATAAGATCAACTGTTCATCCTTTGCGAAATTTTCTGAATCCTTTTCAATAATATTCTATTCTAAAATAATGAATACTCTTATATTATAATATGCACAGTTAACACAGAAACATAAAAGTGGATTTCAAAGAACACCAGAAGTCTCAAGCTGGTTTGGGTGACTTAAAAGGAAATGGGTGCTTTTTAAAAAATTAATAAAATACACTAATAGCATGTCCCACATTTGAGTTATAATTTACAGCTGTGGTAGTCTCAAAACATAAAACGGAATTTCAGAGTATTGCTTATAATAAAGCACTAAACTCATAGGAAACACAAATTAAGAACCAGCAATTGTCTTGAATAAGTAATAACTGATTTACAGTATACTACTAACTCAAAATATTCGGATTTGCATGTATTTCAATTGTGCTTATTTGCTAGTTTGAACAGCATTCCTTAAGATTGCTTTCCATCAAAACAATATATAAATAGCATGTAAAATTCTTTGTTAGTTATTGAAATAATTTTGAACAAAGAAACTACATTGTACATACATTAAACTCAGTGTTTAGTAATCTTGGGGAGGGAGGAAACGTTCGGGTAATTGCTTTTTTGGAAATATGTACTACTTATTGTGTAGTTGCATGAGGCCTATTGAAAAATGATATTACAAACACTTGAAATTTAAAATACAAAAAATGTTTAGACACTGTACATACAGACATGCTACTTTTCTGCATTTCCAAACTTCCAATGATATAGTATTAAAAATTAACTTTTGTTTCTTTATTTTTATAATTTTTTTTTCCAAGTTACTCAGGCTTCAATCAGGGAAAGGAAATAAAATGCAATAATAATATAAAAAGTTATTATAAATGATATGTGTTATGTGCAACATGTGCTTGCTCAAAACATGGTTCTCAAATTTAAAATAACTTATCAACATTGACATATATGTATGTATGTATTTTGCAAATTCTTTTTAATATACTTCAGCATGCTAAGTTCAGCTTTTTTACAAAATAGTTGTAGCATGTCTGTATATAGTGCTTTAATTGATATTATCGTAGCAAATCTTCTATTTTAAATATTTAAATCCTCCATGGTGCATGAAGAGAAAATAGTTTTTTTTTTTTTTTTCTTTCTTTAATCATATGAAAAATGTCAAATTGTGCAAAATCAAAAAGCTATTTAGTTTGTTTGTATTCACCTAGTTTGTTTTCTAACATAGTAATATTATAACTTACAACGATGCTTGGAAAAAAAAAATTCTTTACGCAGGACCGCTATGGAGTAAAATCTAAAAATCATTCAAAATGTTGAGAAAATTATGTGTTCTCTAAGAAATAAAGCCATTAAAAGTACACTTAAGTTTCTTTTTAAATGATATATTTATAAAAAGTGCAAATAAGTAAAACATTTGTTATGTTTTTTTCTGTAGTGCACTGGAGGGGAAGTTGTTCAGATAAGAGTTGGTGGCGACTTTTTTTATGACCCTTTATCTAATAGAGATGAAGCAGAAGCTGATTTATTGCTAGTTGGAGGTGGTGTTGGTATTAATCCTCTAGTGTCTATATTGTGTGAATATGTGGATTTAGTTCATGCAACTAATTTAGATGTAAATAAAAATATGAATCCAGGAAAAGTGCACTTATTATATAGTGGTCGAACAGAAGAGGAACTTGTTTTTAAAGTAAGTTTCAGTAATGTTTCTGTAACATGATTTTGCTCATTTTTGTTTCTGGTTTTCTAATAATATAATATTTTTCTAATTAAAATATACATATTAGCTTTCTTTCAAATATGAGTTCTCCGCAGTATAGTTAGTGAAGAAAAATGCCCATTTTATTGAATAGGAAAATTTTAACTGTTTTTGCATTTTACTAATTTTAGGTGCTGTGAAGCATTCTGATTTTTGCATAGTCATGTCTATTTAGAAATGTTTACTGGTCAAATATTTGCTAATGGAAATCGGCTCACTCTTAACTGCTTGGGGACATTTGATGACTGTGTTGCATCATAGACTTGCTTTGCCTAAACGGATTATAAGTATGTTTCGTCATTCAAAGTAGGACAGATTAAACATGTGCATTCATGTTCATGACAAGAGTGATTTTGTAACAGTTTTAGGAGGATGTTTCTTCCAGTCAGCATTGCCAATTTTAGCTACTTTGTGGCTAGATCTGGCCATGATATCCATTTCCAAACGCAAGAATTTCTTCAAATAAATCTGTATCCAAGGGGTTAATAAAGGGGTAACAAGCATTTTTAGTAATCGCACATGTAACTCATTCACATTTTGAAATCAATGAATCCCAATGTGTGAATGTACTACATATTAATTCAAAATCTAATCTTGATAGTCTAATTAATATTATTTATTTTACTATAATGGTATAAAAAAATTTGTTATTACTACTTTACTCATAGGCGTCTGGCATACAAAATAAGTAGGGGGTCAGAAGAGATGCTTGGTGACTATGATTTTTTTTTTTTTTTTTTAAGTCTATATTACAAATTTTAACGTCATTATTGATTAAATTATCTTAACTAATTATTGATTAAATAGTTTTCAGAGGTTAACTCTTGCTAGCTAGTACTCATTTTCTTCTCTTGATTTGTGTATTGGGTTTCTCTCCGTCACTTTTTAGTGGATCATTACTTTTAAACTTTAAAAAGTGAGGGGGCAAGACCTCTTTACTTATGGAAGTGTGGGGCAGTTGCCCCCCCCCCCCGAATGCCAGCCACCTTTGACTTTACTGAGAGTAAATGATCCAGACTTACATTGAATAAGGTATATTTCTTACACTTCTGCACGGTCCCCCACCCCCACTTTAAGGTACATCGAATAATTTTTTTCAATTTAGATTTTAGAATAAATATGCTGGCGCAAAAGCTTCATTGTGACAAATTAGCATTGCATTATGATTAACATTCATTAAAATAATTTATTTTTAAGTATATTTTGAGAAATTTCTGATACAGGATCTAGATTGCTGACTATAACTATTTTAATGAATGTTCTGGAACTAAGAGTTGTTGTAAATGTAGATTTTTCATAACTTTCAACTTTTTCAGGACACTTTTACTGAAATGGAGAGTGAATATCCTTCTTTAAAGTGCCAATATTTCATAACAAGAGAAAATGGTAAATTTAAATCAGGTATTAAATGTGAGTTATTTTTCTTTTTTTTTTTTTTTATTATAGTTTTTTTTTTTTTTTTTTTTCAAATATTTAAACCGGGGAAGTTATCAAGTTTTTATTAAACTAAGCATATACAGGATGCCACAAAAACACTCGCTCCAGCTTTTATTCCTTAAATATTGATTGTAGACATAGACAATAAATTACAAAGTTATTTAAAAATTGGTACTGAGGTTCATGATAGTAATTAAAATTTTCACGAGATTAAATCTAAATAAATATAAAATGTGAATTTTTTACATCCCCTGAACAAAAAAATTCTCAGTTAGTAAAATGTGCCCTCATACATGAATTAGGTGATGACAAAATTCGAGCATTTTATCCTAAAAAGTGTTGGAGATAATATGAAAATAAATGTTTGCTGACTCTTAAGCCATTTTTCTATAGCTCTCAAAGGAGAAAAAAATCCCTTTGCTTATCGTGTTTTGAGGGACCAAACACAAATTACCATATTAGCTCGAATATAACATATTTTTTGTGTGATCAAAATCCCATTAAAAACCTGGCTTGCACTAAATTCAAGGTCTAAATATATAATGGTCACCCAAATAAAAGTGGCAGTACAGGTGGTTTGAGAAATGGTTTAATGATATTAATATAAATTAGTATACAAAAGAAAGAGGTAATATAGATGTATGAGAGACTGGCTGGTCAAAGTCACAATGTAGATTGAAACAAGTGTCCCAGAGGTCAAAGAGATGATGGATACCCTGAGTAAGAAGCTCTGGGGAAAGGGACAACATTTCATGCAGTATTGTGTGCACAGTGCATACTTTCTTTGCTCTTAGACATTTCCTACGCTATTTCACAACAGTCTCTTGAGAAGGATTCAGCAAATCGTCACTCGCAAAAAAGCAGAAAAAATGTCTGTGAACGAAGGAAGTGCGCTCACTCTACTGCATGAAAGGTTGTAACTTCTCACCCAGGTTATCCATCATCTCGTTGACTTCTGGGACACTTCTTTCCACCCACAATGCAACTTTGTCTAGCCTATCTGTTACACCTATATTAATTACCTCTTTCATTTGTATGCTAATTTATATTAATGCCATTAAACCCTTTCTTAAACTGCCTGCATGCCACTTTCATTTGGGAGACTGTGGTGTAAACATATTACGTGTGGTGAAAACTAACTTTCGTGGCCAGATCAATAAGGGCTCACCTCGACGTGATCGTACAGTGTGCAATATACTTGATCCAGGTCCGTTCGATGCAAATCTTGAATCTCAGTCCATCAAAAGCATTAATATAAATATTTCACATGCCTCCTTCCAACTTTGAGGGATCCATCGTCTCAAAGTATCAGTTACCTCTGGAAAAGACAGGTTCAACACGCCAGAAAACACAAAGATAAAGAGACATATTTATTTCATTACTTCAGTGGGGGAGCCGGTGTGGCTTCAATGGGAGAGTCCCTAGTGCTGAACGTTCCGATATTATCTGTTAACAGGGCGAGCCATCTTCCATACCAAAGCGTCACCTACTCCTCTTGAGGTTTTCCAGGCAGTGACGAATTCTTTTCGCCGCAGTCAGGAGAATTCTGAAAAACTCTCGGAATCTGGCCGCCGCACTTGCCAAAAGGAGCAACCAATCGCGTATCACCTCAATGCTGACGTATAGCTGTCGCACTCCTACAGCACGCCAATTGCCAACCGTTTTCCATTCTCTGGCAATGCGTAGGTGCGGGAGATTGCGTCATCGCCGTATTTGTGGGAAATAGAGCCGTTTTCGATGCACGCGCCTGCTGCAAAGATGAATCAAAACAAGGTTGATGCAATGGCGCCTGTTATAAGCAATCCGGCCTTTCCATTTAAAATGCGATATACGTTATCAAGTGAAGTCGCTATGCAATAAAATGAGAGGTGAATTAACTAACGGCGATTTTGAGATTTTAAGTAAAGTTTATCTAAAAACAGAAGTACTTGTCCTCAATCTCAGATTACCTACTTAATTATCATAGTTAATTTTGTTCAAATATGTCTTATCCAAATATTGAGGTATTACAACAATAGGAAGATTTGTCACTACGTGACACTCTCCCGAAAGACAGGAGAAAAAAAACTAGCCACCCACACAAATGTGAAAAAGGGAAAAATTCACCGACACCGGCTTTACATTGGGGCTTACAGAATCGACAGACAATTATCGATGCATACATCATACAATTATGAAGCCTAAAGATGAGTACAGATGTATTAAATACAGTTGACGCGCTTACACAGTTGTGCGTTTTTCTAGTAGTGTGACATTATAAGTATTCTTGCAATAGAATGCAATCATAATGCCATATGTATGACATTGTTCCTGCTTGAGTCCACATTTCTATGCTGCTCATGATGTAACTACATACTCAACTTCTTGGTTCTTTTCCTTGCATTACACTATATGCAACTCTAAATTATAACGTTACTACAGATATACACTAGAATTATACGAAGGAGAAAACACAACACAAAAAGAAATACAAAAGGGGGGGTGATGCATCACATAAACACTTCAAATAGGTTGACATGTCAATTTACCTTGTGTGTTTTGTTCTGGAGACAAAGGAGAATAAAGGAGATGATTTACTCTATGACGTTACAAATATTCAGAAATATAGGTTCAAAATTTATATGACCAAGAAGAAACAATCAACATGTGTTGTATTGCACATTGAGTTACTTGACATAATTCATTTTACCCGTAACTGTCCATTTTATCCTTAAAGATGTCTCAAAAGCAAAAGTTCAGAGAAAGTCTTTGCACAATCACCCGCCTGCAGGTAATGTTGCAAAGGAAAGGTTAATGTTTCAGATGGTAAATGTTGCAACAAATTTTAAAAAGGATACATGTGAGAAAGCCTTAATTTTCTTCTACTTCTAAGTAAGTATGGACTTCTGGGCAGTGGGAGTGGTGTTAGAGGAGTTGGAGGGTTGTCTATGATTATGGACTCATCCTCAGGTGTGCTTGACGTGGACTGGAGTGATGTGTCCCTGTCGTTGGGAGTACTGGAAAGACCGCTGGCTTCTGATACTGCAGGATCTGAATCTGGATGGGCTGATCCAGGACTTGTGCCTTCTGTGGTAGGCCATTGGTGTTGCACTTCAAAAGGGTTAGTATCAGACCATAGTTGATCTGCATTGACTGTGTCATCCTCATCAAGCGGTGTGATTAGATCATTGTTGACAGTTCTGTCACTGATACTGTGAGGTAGCGTTTCACCTTCCCCTGGCACATCCATAGGTGCTTGAGGGTCAGGAACATTAATTGGGGGAATGATGTACTGCGAATTTCCTGCATTATCTTCCACAAGATGTGGTTATACAAAATCTTATCTGTTTGGTACAAAAATCAGCTTATTGATGTGTATCTTGCGTGTAGGTGCATTTACATCTTCTTTTCTCTGGATCGAGACTATGACCGGTCCATGGACTTGAGTAATAGTGTAAGGTCCATTGGTAGTTGAGCCAAATGCATTTCGAGATCTTATGTATACCATGTCGTTAACTTTTGGTTTCCGAATCTTAGCTTTTTGATGTTGTTTCTGGTTCTGGAGTTTCTGGAAGTTAATTAAGTTGTCATGTACTTGTCGATAAAGTTTATCGAGATTTTCAATTAGAGTGTTGTAATCACTGTGCTGATCCAGTATTTGCGATGCGATGGATGTGAAAGTGTCATATATTGTTGCCAATGCCCTTCCAAAATGGATCTTGTTTGGAGAAAACCCGACAGTTGAATGCACCGATGAATTGTACAACATCTGGTGAATTTTTACAGCGTTGTGAAATGGAATGTTGTCTTGCATGAGCGCTTTGATTGTGGCCTTTAAGAGGTGTTGATCCTCTCTGAGACCGAATTCGCTTGTGGGTGTGCAACAGTGGTATGCTGGATGTTTATTCCCAACATACGATTGAATTCATGTATCATTTCGGCTGTAAATTGTTTACCATTATCTGTCAGCACCATCTCAGGTCTGCCGAATGTGCAAAAATAGTCGAACAGTGCCTTGCAAGTGTTCATGGCAATGATATTTTTTATTGGGTAAAGATATAAATATTTAGAATGGTGATCTATGACTGTGAGTATGTGATAACTATTTTTGAAAGGTCCTACAAAGTCCAATGAGATGAACTGTCCAGGTCGTGTGGGAATATATGTATTTTGTAGTGGAGCTGGAGGAATTCTGATGGACTTAGTTGTGATGCACCTAGTGCAAGACTTAACAAAATTTACGGTATCTGCGAAAAGTCCTTTCCACCAGAATTTTTCAAGTATGGCATGATACGTCTTCAAAATACCAAAATGTGGTATATGATGAATTCGGAGACACTTTGCTTGTAATGAACTTGGTATAACAATTTTAAACTGTGTGGAATCTGAATGTTGCCCGTCAAAAAACTCTTTGTGCATGTATAAGAGTAATCCCGTATTTCTACAAATAATATAATTCTTACACCTTGATGGAATATTGCGTTCTATGTCATGAATTATACTCTTCAAACTGTTATCTTGGTGCTGTTCGTATTTTAAGGTGTTGATGGTGATTTCACACAAAGGATCCGGTGGAGGTTTTTCCAAACTGTGCTGAGGGTCATGCTGATGATGTACTTGTATCTGGTTAATATCTTCACTATATACAGGAGTGATTTTGAAATGAAGTCCTTGAAAAAAAATCTGCCAAGATATTCTGCTTGCCTGGGATATGTTGAAATTCGAATGTGTATTCAGATAAGTGTGTGAGCCATCTCGAGACGATGTCAGTTGAAGAAGAAACTTTGTCAAAGTGCTCTAAAGGTTTGCTATCTGATAATATTACGAACTTTCTGCCATATAAGATGTACTTAAATGCAAGGATGCCTTTTACTATCGCCATCAATTCGAGTTTTATAGCTGGATAGTTTAATTCCGCATGTCTTAGAGCTTTCGAAAAGTAGGCTACAGGTAATAATTCATTGTTGTGAGACTTCTGCATCAAAATAGCGGAGATGGCATGCTTTGAAGCGTCAATGTTCAAGTAGAAGGGACTATTGAAGTCCGGTTGTTGTAAAAAGGGTCTGCGAAAGAAGACGTCTTGAAGTAACTGGAAAGCTGATTGATGTTCCTCCGTCCATTTAAAGGAAATTTTCGGTGAAGTTAACTTTATGAGAGGTTCTGTGAGTTCAGCATATGTTGGGATTAAGTGTCGATAGAATCCTGTTACCCCAAGGAACTTTTTCACCTGCCTTTTTGTTTTCGGGGTGGGGAAAGATGTTATTTTCTTGATGTTACTTGTTATGGGTGAGATCTGTGACTGCAAACTTTAAAGCCTAAGAAGTTCACTTCGGTTTTATGAAAACTATATTTTTTCAAATTGAGTGTAATATTGTATTTCGTAAAGATCTGTGGCACTTTTTCTAAATTCTGTAGTGTTTCTTCAAGTGAGTTCGTACATACCAGCAGGTCATCTTGATAGCATACAATTCCTTCGATGTTACACTCTTCCTTAATAGAATCCATGAGTGCTTGAAAGATGGAAGCACTAGTTTTCTCACGATAACTTTCAGGTAAGGACAACTGGTGATATGCAGATGGCATGTCTAAAGATGTGAAGAATTGTAATTTGAAATTTCGCTAATCAAGTGGTGAATTCTGGGTAATGGATAGCTTGAATGTTGTACAATTGAATTCAGTAAGCGTAAGTCCAGAGCCATTCGGTATGTTTGCGGTTTTGATGGATCAGTTACCTTCTTTTTTGTGAGTAACATGGGACAAGCCCATGTGGCAATATTTTTAGTGATAATACCAGCATCTTCCATTTCCTTGAGCTGTTTCTTAGTTTCTTTCTGGAGCGCTTGAGGAATTGGAAATGGGAGGCATTTAATCAGATAGTTCAAATTAAAGTTAATGACAGGTTTTATTTTGTGAGTGTGTCCTACGGTGCGGAGGGATGAGGAGAAGGCTTGATAGTTTTTTTTCAAGTACCCTATGTATTCGCTGTTGTTCTTCTTTGTAAGATGTGAAATGTCGCATTGGCTTTCTTTAAATTCGCAATACCTCTGCTCGATAACCTCTTTCGTAGGTTGAATTAAATTAATAAATTCTTCGTGATTGGGTGGAGGAATACTTGTGTCGGTCTTGATGTGTCCCATATTAAAAGGTGGTTTGAAGTCTTCGACATAAAAAATATTGCCAATATGTGTCCTTTTGCTTATACGTAAAGTTTTGTTTGAAATGTTCTTGACAAAAATTTGAAAGTTGATGGTGGATTTGCCTTGCTTGGATTTTCTTGCATTAGAATGTGGAGTGTTTTGTGACTGCCTGGTGGTTTGCTGGTGTGAAGTTGAATGTATAGACTCAAAAATGTTTTAGCTCGATTAGAAACGTTAAGTGGTATAAAAATAAACTCGAGCTGTGTTAGATCACATGGAATTACAGCCTGTACCTCAACATATATTTGCTCACCAGGATCTAATAAGAGTTTTCGGGTTAACCGAGCTATGGTACCGTTAAGATCAGGTGTGTGTGACTTCTGCCCTGGGATGAAAGATGGTGCATCCACGTATTTGCTCATACTGTTATCTGTGCCAATATCCTGTGTATTTGTCACTTAATTTTGGAAAATATGCATTAAATGCCTATTTGGAATGGGCTGCTGACTATTGCTGAAAAAGATGTAATTTTGACCAATTTTGCACGATTTCAGTTCAGGAAAGATGACAGCATTATTTTTATCAATAAAGTCAAAGCCTAGCAAGACTTTAAAAGCTGAGTTATGAGCCAACGGGGATATATACATTGGATGCCGAAAATGTTTTCCTTCAATTTTAAATGATATCTCAACACATCCTTCAAATTCTACCTTGGAGTTGAGGGTTGATATCTCTACACTTCTACTTAAGTATTTGTAATGCAGTAGATGCTAATTTGCATGAAAAAAATGTTTATCGATAATTGAAATGGAACTACCAGTGTCCAGATGAGTTGGGATCATTGTGTTGGCAAAGTCCATCTTAATGATCGGAATGCGTGGATTACGTCTATTTACATTAGTTATTACATGGCTATTTGGGTTGGAATGTGCGTAATCAATAAACTGAATATGCTCTTGACCAATCATACATGCCCTCAATTCTGGGAAAATAATGGCATTGTTTTTCTCGATAAAGTCAAACCCTAGCAAAACCTGAAAGGCTGAACCACATGTTAACCTGAGTATATACATTGTATGGTGAAATCGCTTGGTTCCTATGTTAAATGTTATTTCTAAGCATCCCTCAAAGTTTACATTGGAGTTGATAGTTGAAATTTTCACGTTTTTCCTTAGGTGTTTATAATCTAGAAGTTGTTTATTTTTGTCGAAAAAACTTTTGTCTATAATGGATACTGAGCTTCCAGTGTCTAGTAGAGTAGGAGTTGCATTATTGGCTAACGTTATATTTATGACAGGGATGTGTGGGTTACATTTGTTGACATTAGCTATTATTTCGTGAGTATACCCTGTGTCTGGGATTTCTTTAACTTGCATTTCCATGTTTGCCTCACTTTCTGACATTGTCTGTTCATTTTGAATAGCATTACTTCTATCATCTGATGCATTACAAATGTGTTCTTGAGTAACCAGCGCATCAGTATTCAGGTTCTCATTGACCCGTTTGGGTGCTGTGTTATAGGTAAAGGATGAGGTGGCTGATTTACAAATGGAGAAAGTAAATTTCTTGTTTGAGGACATACTGTGGCAATGTGTCCTTGCCCTTGGCAAATTTGACATAACTGAAACTGATTTTGGTCGTAATTCTGATTGCGGAAGTTGTCACGGTAAAAAGGTCTTCTAAAGTGTCCCCTCTTTCGGTAGAATTGCTGTTTGTGTCGTTGAGGTCTGTGGTGTTTTACATTCCCAAAATTCTTGCTGCTATGGCTACCACGATGTTTCGAGCCAAACTTTCTGAAGTGTCTTTTTGGGTTTCTGGAATCCGTTGTTCTGTTTTCAGTTAACTCTTGAATGTTTTTGTCCAAGGCTTGAATTTTGTCTTGTAGTAGGTTGATCGTATCGATTTGCAAGTCATTGTGTTCTATAGGTTAATGAGTCAAAACCTTGTTGTGTATGAAACAGTCTTGTGTTGTTATTGCTTTCTTGACCGCTGTGTCATAATCATTTATTCCAGATTGCAGGACTGCTAATCTAATGTCGCACGGAAGTATTTGTTTGAATTTGGTAAACTTTATTTGTGAGAGAGCTGCGTTATCAGATACAGATCTCAAACATATACAGACATAGCTGCTTATATCAGATATGTCTGTATATGTTTTACTTGTGATAACATCTAGTCTGTGGGCTAAATTACGTATGGTTTCTCCCGGTAGCATTGCAAAACCATTAAATTCTATGATGTTCCTTGCCATGGAATTACTTTGAAAGAAATCTCTCAAAAGCATGAATAGATCCTTAGTAGTGTTTATACTGTGCATTATTATGTGTTGTTGCAACAATTTCAGTGCATTGCCTGTTAATTTTGATTTCGTGTAAACAAGGGTGTATTGATCATTCCATTCAAATAGCTTGGCTATCTCTGTAATCTGGTTTATGAAGAACTCCAATTGATCAGCATCCCCATCGTAGTTTTGTACGTTTATGTTAGGTAATTGGGTTGCCCGGAATACGCTGTTTTCTGTGTTTTCCTTGGTTAAAATGGGCATGTCATCCATGTGTGCTATTGTAGCACCATTGGAGTTAACTTCCAATACGTCCTGTCTTTCAACAGCAGTGTTTTGTCGCGGTGCACTCTTTCTACCACGTGCATACGGCATGTTTTTTTTTTTTTTTTTTTTTTTTTTTTTTTTTTTTTGTCACTCTTCACTAACACTTCAAAATTTCGGTAAAGAATGTAAAATATGAACAAACTACAATTTTTATTAGTTACTCTTCACTTTTATCTGATTAACGATACGGTTATATTCATTTTAAACGAGACCGTATGGCGGATGCTTATGGATTACGATCGTTCTCCCGTGTTCACGTTACTATGGCATACCTCTTAACTTCTTACCGAATACACATAAATACATTTCAAAACTGCTAAATTCGTTCCTTCCATAAATATTTGCTAGCTAAACTTTGTGGTTTTCACATAAAAGTACTGGACTGAAATGAGAGCTGGACAAAGGCACCACGTGTGGTGTAAACATATTACATGTGGTGAAAACTAACTTTTGTGGCCAGATTAATAAGGGTTCACCTCGACGTGATCGTACAGTGTGCAATATTCTTGATCCAGGTCCGTTGGATGCAAATCTCGAATCTCAGTCCATCAAAAGCGTTAAAAAAATATTTCACATGCCTCCTTCCAACTTTGAGGGATCCATCGTCTCAAAGTATCAGTTACCTCTGGAAAAGACAGGTTCAACACGCCAGAAAACACAAAGAGACTTATATTTATTTCATTACTTCAGTGGGGGAGCCGGTGCGGCTTCAACGGGAGAGTCCCTAGCACTGAACGTTCCGATATTATCTGTTAACAGGGCGAGCCATCTTCCATACCAAAGCGAGAGAGAGGTGTCACCTACTCCTCTTGAGGTTTTCCAGGCAGTGACAAATTCTTTTCGCCACAGTCAGAATTCTGAAAAACCCGCGGAATCTGGCCGCCGCGCTTGCCAAAAGGAGCAACCAATTGCGTATCACCTCAATTCTGACATATAGCTATCGCACTCCTATGGCACGTCGATTGCCAACCGTTTTCCCTTCTCTGGGAATGCGTAGGTGCGGGAGATTGCGTCATCGCCGTATTTGTTGGAAATAGAGCTGTTTTCGATGCACGTGCCTGCTGCTAAGATGAATCAAAACAAGGCTGATGCAATGGCGCCTGTTATAAGCAATCCGGTCTTTCCATTTAAAATGCGATATACATTATCAAGTGAAGTCGCTATGCAATAAAATGAGAGGTGAATTAACTAACGGCGATTTTGAGATTTTAAGTTTTAAAGTTTATCTAAAAACAGAAGTACTTGTCCTCAATCTCAGATTACCTACTTAATTATCATAGTTAATTTTGTTCAAATATGTCTTATCCAAATATTGAGGTATTACAACAATAGGAAGATTTGTCACTACGTGACAGAGACCCTTATAAAGATTTTTCTGAATATCTTAGTGAAAAATTTTGCTAGCGAGTTATATCAGACTGATACAATATGAAAGAAACAATGTTTGCATAAAAACAAAACACTTTTGCTGTTATTGGTTTTATAAAACATCTCACCAACTTCAAGTTTAAACATACAGTGAACTCTCACTTATACACTGCCTCTTTTATACATCTTTTTCACTTAAGCTGTCCAGGACATTTCACGAACACTCTTTACACCGACATGGATTTTTCAGCGACGTGGATTTTTACAGACATGGGTATTAGTCTCCTGAAATTTTTGATCATATCAGTGGCGGATCCATGGGGGAGGCTTCAGGGGCTCGAGCCCCCTCCCATAGAGTAAGACAGTGTCGGCAAAATGTTCTGTCACCAATTAGTGTTTTCTTGGAGTTTCAAAACTGTATTAAATTTTTCCCGTATAAGGAACTTTTCTGTTTCATACAACTAAAATCCGCAATTAATGTTTTCCCGAAAGTTTAAAAGCTATATAATCAACTTTCCATTTTTCCATGTTTGCCTGAACTTAGTTACCGACAAGGCTGTATAAAAACTACATACATCCTTATTTATGCTACTGTACAATGTTTTTTTATATATTGAGAGAAACAGTGCTGTGGCATAGATGTACTATTCTATTAGAAAATGGACACCTTCCCCCATCCTCCCCTATATTATATACACTAATATCTGAAAACGATTCTTTATTTTATTTATTTACTAGCCACCTCCGGCTACCAGTTGGTTCGCCATCTTAATAAATCTTGTTCGGAGCAAATCCTGTTTCTCACTGGCTTCCTTGGCACTGAAATCTCTCAGATTGGAATTTAAAATTAAGTCTGAATCCGGTGCCCAGGTGCGATGCTTACCGTGTTGGGCCGCCCCTGGTTACTAAGATAAGATGGTTAAATGATAAAAACTTACAAATTATTTTCGTCATATATTAATTCTGAAGAGCTTCTGGATATACTGGCCTTTATCAAAAAATAGAAAGGGGAAAAAAAAGTAAGAAAATCTGAAACACTTTCAGATTTTAAATATGCACTAAAGTGCTATATATTAAAAGCGTATTATAATCCATGGGTCTTCCCTATTTTCTTTCCCTATTCCATTAAGTTGGAAAGCATATCATTATTCATGAGTGTGATTAAAGAAAATTAAAACTGATATTTTTAACATCCTTTTTCTGAATGTAATACATTAGAAATAGATGGGGAAAAGCTGCGGAGAAAAATGCACAATTAGAACTGAATGAAATTTTCAAAAACTCATTCAGGTGTATTCATAATCGAAGTTGCAGAAGCAGACGATAAATTGGGCCAAGTGCTAGAATCACATCTTCTCAAAATCGCATATCAACCATTTTATTTTTTGCCAAATTAAAAAGTTGCACATTTTAGTCTTGGAAAATTTCCAAATCCTATTTTTCAATTTTTAAAAAAAATTAGAATAATATTTTGAAAAAAAAAAAAAACAAAAAAAAAGCATACTACATAAATTAGAACCTTTTACAAAGGGGAGAATGCATAGGTTTCACCTCCCCCCCCCCTTCGAAAATTTGACGTACATTGTTATCAAAAAGTACACTTTCAGTACGATTGTTTTTCTCAAATCTTCTTTTACTGTAATACACAAATTAATTATATAAATGAGTTTTAATTACATAATTAATTTAATTACACAATGAAGTTAATAAATATGTACTTAAGTTAATTGTGATTTACATATATATTATAATTTGATTAATGTTAATTAATTACCTATGCATAATTAATGTGTGTGCTTTTTAATAACACACATATGATTAATTATGGTTCATATGAGTGTTTTTGGCAACCCTCCCACCTCTCACCCCAACAAAAATAAATAAACTATAATCATGACACTGCTTTAAACGCCTAAACTTTCTAGTTTTGTACGAAAGAAATCTTTTTTTAGATATATTGATAAATTTTTGAGATAAAAGAATCATAATTAGCTGCTCTCTTTATGGGAGATTTTTCGTTAAATGTATTATTAAAACTGTGTGGGAATTCACCTGTCATCATAATATTGAAAATTTAGTCCATTTTAAAGTGGTTGAAATGTTCATGTAAATGTCCTGTCGTTGAAAAGTCCGTGTCATTGAAATGGCCAGTCGATGAGAAATCCATGTCGGTGAAATGTCCAGTCCGTGAAATATCCGTGTCAGTGAAATGTCCAGTCATGTAGTTGTTGTCGGTGAATTGTCCTAAACCCCTTTTCAGTGATCCTGGCTCATTATATAGGAAAGTAATGAAATTACCATTTGTTTATGCATCATTCTAAAATAAATATTTCACTTATGCACCAATTTTTGTTTAATTTTTAACCAAAGCAAAAATTTTAATTCTTTTTCCTTAAATAGAAATTTAAAAAAATTATAATTTTTTTAGTAAAAGGTTTAGCAAATAAACAATCTTATCAATCAAATAAACAGCCATATATGGAATGAAATGTGTTGCCCAATCCAGAGTTATTTTTCCTGCACCCTTTTGACCTTTGCTGTTTCTAGAAGGACATTCAGAATACACATGAATTTCGAGTGGGTATCTTATCTGTTTACCTCTCACTCTGAAAACCAATCCACCATGAATCAAACGACATAACATTGTTTGTGACCGGAGGCTAGTCGTCCGGTCCTAACCCCTTTTCTTATGCTGCTCATATGAAAAAGGAGTAAAACATCTCTTATCTCAGCAAATAAAACGGGGTGGTTTGTTTTGTGACTATAGTAATCAAGCAAACAATCATACAACATGAATAATGTCAAGATTTCCTTTCTTTTTTTTCCTTGGGTTTTGAAAATTTAGCTGTTCAGTTAGTGAACTTTAGCTTGTGCTCAGCATTTAAGATTTGTTTCTCAGCGAAATGGTAAAACGAAAGAAATTGTGCTTGTCTTTCAAAGGGAATGTTATTAAAAAATTTGAAGAAAATCCTTCTACTTCTAAAAAAGCTTTAGCTGATCTTTTTCAAATTCCCGAGTCAAATTTAAAATGAATTTTTTTTTTAAAAGTAAGAAATTCTATCTTTTCAATGAGAATGGGGTGTTCAATCCTCAAAAGAAGCCAAATTCAAAGAGGAAAGTTTCAAGAATTAGAATGTGTTTTGTTACAATGGTTTAAAGAAGCCCATGCCTCTAACATTCTGGTTAACATTGAACTACTCAGACTGAAAGCTGCTCATCTCTCAGTGACTTTGAAAATGGAAAACTTGATGCATCACATGGATAGGTGGAGAAATTCAAGATCCAACATGGCTTAGAGTTTCTTGCTCTATCTGGAGAAAGTGCTAGTGTTGATGAACAGACTGTAGAGTAATGGAAGGAGGACTTGCCATCTTTACTGAAAGGATAGAAACCAAAGGACATTTTTAATTGTGATGAGTGGCTAATTTTTCAAGATGACACCTAAAAATTTTAGCATTTAAAGGGGAACCCTTTCAGAGTCGAAAAAGCAGTAAAGAAAGATTATCGGTTTTGTTATGCTGTAATCCAGATGGATCCAAAAATCATCCCCCTTTAATCATTGGGAAATACAAAAAATTTTGCTGTTTTAAAAATATGAAGTGTCTTCTGTGTGAGTACTTTAACAATCGTGCAGCATGGATGGCATCAAATATTTTTTTAGGCTTTCTTCATAAATTTGAAAAGAAAATGGAAAAAGAGAAAAGAAAAGTTCTCCTATTTATGGATCAATGCCCTGCTCATCCACAAGATCTGCCAAACTTTGATCATATAAAAGTGGTGTTTTTTCCCCGCAAACCATATGAGTAAGTTACAGCCTTTGAATTTAAGTATGATCTGTTGCTTAAAAGCGCACTGCAGGAAAACTTTGATTCATCAGTATCTTGCAGAATTAGAAACAGGCAATTCAGCTACAGCCAATTTGAAAGTTTCAATTCTTGATGCTATGAATATGGTATGCACTGCATGGAGAAGTATCGGTGATCTCTACTTATTATAAAAGAAGATGTCTGTGGGTGTGTCAGCGGCGTTACGGACAAACAGCTACACCTAGAAACACCAAATTTGGTACTCGGGAAGTTCTAAATATGAAGTTGTGCACCTCGAAGTGATTTTTTGGCATTTTTTCTCACCTGATTCGTAATAAGGGTGGAAATTACGCCTGCAGCAAAACGGCATTTGTATCATCAGATAGAGAAAATTTTCTTTAAAAACAGTTTGTTCTGAATATTTAACATGATTTACCGCTTTTTAGGAATTTTTTTACTAAGCATCTGTTTTGGCAAATTTTTTCATAAAATAATTTTAAAACTGTCATATCTTGAATTCTATCAGTCATAACTTTTTGATATTTTGACAAATCGTGAAACATTCTTTTTTCCCACTTTTAAAATGAAAATGAAGAAATTATGTAAATTAAATGATTTTTTAAAATTTTAATGCAATCTAATGTTTAGATTTAATAGCATCAACATGGACAGCTTATGCCATTGCATTAATAAATCATGGCACGAGATAATTTTGTTGCGTTGCCACAGAAATGATTAGAGAAAAGGTTTTTTTCAACCTATCGATAGAGGTTTTAAATGGGTACCAGATTTTCAATTCGCAAGTGAGAATCTATGACGTCAAATGCTTTAATATATGTAAAAATTATGCCACAAGTTTAATGCATTTATCCTTACTCTTTTTTTAACAGAAGGAGGGGATATTTTGATTAAAATTTTCTATAGAAATAAACTAAGGAATTCGTGATTATTATTATTATTAGTGGCATTTTTAATCCGTTGCTTATTTAAAAATGTTTATAGGTTTTCTAACATATGCATGTTGCGAGTATAGTTTTATTTTAATGTTAGATTTATGTTCCTCCATAGGGGTCCTTCATAAAGCAAAAAAATTTTCAACGTCTTTGTAAGTTTTAATAAGATACTGTTTGAAAACTACTGTGCGAAATATCTAAATTAACTCCCTCAACCAACCTGGGTATCTTTTACAGCAGTTAAACAGAGACGTCATAAATTTAAAAAATGCATGAAATTTGCAAACTCTGCGACTGCGTTCTGTCACAATTAAAGCGATTCTAAATAGCTCCTCAAGATTACACAGTTTGATGTTTTTCAGGAGACAGAACCATGGAGGATTTATAAGATATATCGCTATATTGGATATATAGATATTTAAAATGGCATTACGTTGAGATTAAATATTTTGCGGTGCTAAATATGCAAATCTTACTTAAATATATAGAAAGAGCTTCCTTAATGGCAACCATTATGTGAAATGGTTATTGTTTATGCTAATGCTTAAATTGCAAAGAATTGCCATAGAATAAAAAGATCCCATTGGTGCCAAATAATTTAAGCTGTTTCTTTTAATCGAGCCTTGAAGAGGGAGAAGCGAAGATAGATAGTATTATATAAGTAATAGGTAGTGTTAGTAGTAGATTTGTAAGGATAATATGAATAAATCACAATGTACCACATTAATAAATATTTCATGAAATTAAATGTATTCTGTTTATCCTTTTCCAAGGGTTGTCTTTTGACCACGCAACTAAATGATAAGTAATTCTAATTTGCATTAGTATATCCCGCAGTAATTTCAACACAGGAGATTACTTGAACTTTTTTAAAAATCAACTTCTGTTTTTTCACGTGGATATGATTTTAGTAAAATATTTGCTTCTTCCCAAATGAAGAATGGGTGTTTAGCTATTTAAAAATAACAGTTGTAAATTTCATGCAGTGTCCAAGGTATTTAATGCTACAGCTTGAACCTCAAAAACAGTATGATGTAGAAATAAGACATTTTGAAAGTCAGGAGTTCTCTGCAAACTGTTAAGCTTTTCAATTTTTTGATCACGAATGACACAGACATAGTTTTTTGAGTCATTATGTTGCAACGATGCCAGGCTAGTACTCATGATGCAAACTTTAAGTCAAGAGTAAAAAAATTTTGCTTTATTTAGATTCGACATCACTGGAACTAGTGCAAATTGCACATGTAAGGAAAATTTTTGTTTTCTGCCGTGCGAAGAACTGGCACGCAGCTAGTTATAACATAATTGCTTATAAAAAGCTAAATTTTTATTTCCTTATCAATATGAATGCTAAGACCAATTTAACGAAAATGAAGGAGATTGTGATATAGAATCACTTATGATGAATGGCAAATTATATCTGAAGGAATTGTTTGTTTTATGATATTGATAATTTAGTAACAACCGAATTAAAAGCATCACTAATGAAATAGCTGATGGAGATGATGATGCAAAAGTTTGTCTGAATCATACAAAAATCTTAGAAGATTTGGACACTATTCAGGACTATTTGCAATTCATAGATTATTAATTTAAATTTAGACAATAGTAATTAAGATTTGTAATAATTTTTCATAAAAAATATGCACGTTGTGTCAATGTGACAGACCATTAATGGTGTTTAACTGCATATAGAATTGCTTATTGTTTAAAAGCTATATAGATTGTTTTTTACAATTTTCTGCAACTGCTAATTTACTCAATTTTTCACATTCTTTTTTTACTTTAGATTCTAGAATTGAAAAGCAAGATATTATAAATTCAGTCGAAACTTTGCAGTCGCAGAAAACTTTATGTTATGTTTGTGGACCATCAACAATGACTGATGATATAGCAAGTTGGCTGTATGAACTGGGAATCAAAAAAGAAAATATTAGATATGAAAAATGGTGGTAATAATCATGAAAACAAATCGGAGGAATTTGAAAATTTGTATTTTATTATATAAAGTATTTACGAAATTTTTATACTGTGATAATTACTTAGTTTTGTAATAAGCACAAACACCCATTGTTTTCTAACAAATTCATTTATTGCACATCTAAAAAGAATGTTGTAAATTGTTTTTAAAATTGTATTAATTTAAAACTACAGAAAATACTTCTATTAAAAAATTATTGTCATTAAAGGCATAATTTAACAGCTTAAAGCTTCAATGAAAACACTTCAGATACAAAATGCAGATAGTCTTAAAGCAATCTGCTAGATGCATTCATTACAAAACTTTATTGCTTTGATTAAATAAAAACATTTATACAGGAAGAAGGGTAGTTCCTAATACCCCCTCCCCCCCAAAATGGGAATATATTTCATCCACTAAACAAATACTTGAATGTAATATTTTAAAACAAAAATATTTTCATTTTTTTTAAAAAAAATTGGGAGGCATTTTTCTGCTCTAGTTCAATTCGTGCAATGAAAAAGTGCAACTGCCGGTCTCAATAAAAATGTTGTGCAAGAAGCCACTTAAAAATTAAAGACTGAAAAAAACTTTTTTTAGTCAGTTTCTCTATTAGACAGAAAATTGATAGTAATTTTCAGGTAGTATCTGAAAATAAATATCAATTTTCAGAAACTATTTACAGGAATGTATAAAATCCAGGGAACTTTTTTTTTTTAATCTGAGAAAAGATTTGATCAAAGCAATAATGGTTTTTGTTGAACAGTTACAATTAAACACTCATGCTAAGCAAATAAGGTAAATGCTCCAGTAGTGGGACACTTAACCCTTTAAGAGGTCAATTTTTTTACCGAAATGCTTCCAAACAAGGCATATTTTAAAAGGCATATGATGAAATATTCTCACTGGGAAGAAAAACCCTGATGAAAAGCATTTCAGTTACATGGACAAGCCACGCCATCTATTGAAAAATATTAATACTAAATAGTCTCTTCACAATAATTAAATATACGGGCAAATCAGAAAAGGAAAGGAGAAAATATCGATGCCCGTACACTGTACGGGCAAACCGCTTAAGGGTTTAAGGGTGTTTCCTCAATTATCTTCTTTACTTTAGAGAAGTTTTTTTAATCTGTATTTTTTTATGGTTGTTCAAACTTATATCTAAAGTAATAATCATCTAAAATATAAAAATAATCGTGATATATATATATTTTTTAATTATCGTATTGGCCCGAATATAATGCATTTTCATCAAAATAATAAAGAGAAATTCTATATTTAGGCCTCAAATTTAGCACAAGTCATGTTTTTAACAGGAAATGATCAGTAAAAAAATACCACATTATATTTGGCCCAATACAGTAAAACTTAGGTCACCTCAGAAAAGGGGGCATAGCAAAATTTTGGTGTACCAGTAGTGGGCTAACAAGAGTGGGTCACCTAGATTTTTCAATTGTCTCAGGAAAATAAAGTCGTTATATATTGTAATAACAGTACATTTATGTTGTACACTAAAAGTGGTAGATGAAGCGTTTTATTTATAAATACTACATGCATACTGTTCGCCTCTGATAACTTGGCACATGAGTGCGGACAAATTCATTCCCATTACGGGACCTCAAGTTTGAGGTTACTTTTCCCCTATCCTTTAGTGGGCGATTGGCCTCTTTGCCAATAAAGTGAACTTTCATGATCATTGTGTGCTTTTCAAAAAAAGTATTCCTTTTCCCCTTCCACTGAGCACCGCCATGTTCAATAAGTGGCAAATTGTGGGGCCCCTCCACTAACCACCTTATTTTCAACAATCGACGTGTCCGAAGATACACGATCAGAGTGCCTTCGGGAGGTGACAGTACATTTCTTTTCAAACACAATTTTTTAATAAAAAGCTATATTTGTTAATTCTCAATATTTCATTGTAAGTTCTGGTTTGAGCATTAAAGATAGTAAACCTTTATATGTTATGTTGAATAAGTCGTTTTCGACAATTACAAAAGCCTTAAAGTTTCGTTTTTTCTAGATTTTAGTCCCTCAACATATATTGCTGCATACTTTATTTCCTGGTTCTATTTCACAGTAAAGTTTCAGATTTATTCTAACATCAAGTTATCAAAAAGAAAATAGTGGTGGAAAATCTTCAGAAAAAGTGTAAAAGTATGCAGCTATGAATGAGGCCCACTACTGGAGCATTTAGTAAATCATTATTCTAAAAGTGGGCCACTTTCCATAAATTACTATTATTGGGGCCTAATAAAATATGCAAAAATGTGGAATTTTGCATAATGTACAATTCTCTGCATAACACTGCATTTTTCGGAAAGCTTTTTCTTATTTTTTCTCAGCATATTTTCTTTAAAAACACTTTGCAGGACTGCCAATCTCTTAGAACCTACATGTGTAGTAAAAAGAACAAAAATGTGTAGTTTTCAATGTTTCATGCGTAGTTGAGCGCTTTTGTTATACTAGAAGCACCTTGGGACCATGATATTTTGTATCATATACACTAAACATCCTGAAGTTACATTGAGAAAAGAAAAATATGATACTTATTAAATAACAACACAAATGCTACAAACAGATTTTTTTTTTCTAGAATATCAATTGCAAATTTAAGGAATCAATTTTTTTCATTTAAATGACAGACAGTTGCATCTTTTGCTCTTACAATAATCGCACCTTCAAATACATCCTACCTTGATTTTTGGTGCCAAAAATGCCGTTTTTGACAGTGCCAAAGAAACAAAGCAGTTGCGAAATCGCATTTCTAAACGTATTTTTTTCCAACCGGATACACTACTAAAATTTGAATATTTGTTACAAGAATTTAGGGTTAAGAATCTAAACAACATAAATTTCAAAAATATTAACTAACAATTGATTTCCATGCGAGGGGGGGCTCCACAACCCTCAACACCTTGTTTCATTTAACGATAAAAATAGTCGGAAAACTAAAAAATAACAACAAAAAAGAATTTTAAAATGTTAAGAAAATGCTGTGAAAAAGATTAAAAACAGAACGTAGCACAGAATTCATTCACATTTCCAAAAAGAAGTCAAATATTACATTTATCGCTAATTTTGTAGCCAAAAAAATGTTCGATGTATATTGAAGCTTAGCCCTTTTGGCATGATTTTTTTTTTTTTTTTTTCCAGCCTCAACTGACATTGCAAATGTTTAATCGACGTTAATTCTGTTATTTTTAACACAGCGATAAACCACGGAATACGCATGTGCACGCGATATACTAATGTGACAATATCAACAAAATAACCTATACGTCTAAAGAACACCAAAGCATGCAGCTTAGTTCACATCATTACTTCAATTCGTGCATGCGCAATTCATATTTATTTCCTACAGCACAAAGTAGAGAGAGAGCCGAGAAGTTTCAGCGCATGCACTACCAAGGAAAATAGATGATGCACACACCCCGTATTTCTGTTGTGCAAGGCATAGAAACAGAACCTTTCGTTGATGTCAGGAAAGCCGTCCGAGCAGAGTCATCTGATTGGCCAAAATCTGTTAGCGAAAGTTTCCGTGGCTGGGGAGAGAGCCATGGAGTCGAAAAATCTTACGGCCAGCCAACTCATGCCGACGTCCAGTCGATTACTTCGCAGGAGTGCACTGATATCTTTCTACCGACGTACAAAACATAAAATAAGATAGGGATATTTAAAAATAAAAGAAAAAACCAAATTTACATAAGATGCTACATTTTTAGCTGCAGATTTTTTTTTCCTTGAAAAAGAAGGAAAAAAGCGTAGTTCTCAACATGCGCTGCATAGAGCGTAGAAAAAGTAAACAAATGTGTAGTAGTTGACGGCCCTGCCTTTGTATTCCCATTCAGAACTATAGATGGGGAAAATGCCCATACCTGCCAACTGCTCCAGTTTTTCTGGAGCAACTCCGTAAATCTATTACTACTCCGGACACTCAGCAAAACACAATTTTTCTCCAGAAAACAGCCCCTTGAAGTTGGACTAAAAATTTAAAAAAATAAAGAAAGAGAAATGCATGCAAAATCTGAAAGAACATGTTTATCGTACAGGGAAAATGAAAGAAAAAAAAATCCATTTTTTATATGTCATACGGGTTTAAAAGTAGGAGTGTGTGACTTCAGTACTCATATTTACTTTACATTAATTAAATTGATCCTTTTTTTCAATGTTTGAAATATACAAGATCAATTGAACCCCCCTTTTTAAGAATCTAGTGTAAATATACCTTACAATTAATGATTAATATTTTTATGTTAATTATTATAATATTAGTTAATTATTGATGCATTATTCAGTTAATTTTTAAATTCTGTTTATCGCAAATAAGTTACAACCTTTTTAAAAATTGAGCCACGGCCTGCTCCTGAAGCCTTTTCAAAACTCCAGATATTTTCCCAAGTTGCTCCTGATAAATGTTTTCGTATGTTGGCAGGTATGAATGCCACAAAACAGTAGCGAAATTGAATGTTTATTATTGTCAAGTTTTCCCAACCTGGTTTGAAATTCATGAAAGCGGCTCGAATGCTTGACCCAGGCCAATAGTTCAACATGAATGTTGATAATGAAGTCCTTAACCATGTTCCTGGATTTGATGATTTACAAATAAGGCTTGAGTATCCTGCTTACAAGGAGTATGTCAAGGAATGTTCCACTGAAAACTTTGTAACATTTTGGAATTCAGAGGCTATTTCACAGACGTTTCCAGAACTAACACTCAAAGCAAAGCAAATACTCTCAGTTTTACCTAATTCTGTAGACTGTAAAAGAGCAATTTCATGTTGCAGCCAAATATTTACAAAACAGAGGCAGAGTTTGAAGGAATCATTGACCGCTGGACTAACATCACTTTATTTTGCAAAACTTTAGAGCAAAAGTAAGCTGCACTTATTTGTTTTCAATTGTAAATTAAAATATTGCTTTTCTTTTTAACATTAATGAGTTAACAATACTTATTGCATATATTCTGCACTATTTCAATAAATTTCTGTAAATACCGCATAATCTTAATAAACTACCGAATCACTGCCTCATAATTCCAAAATTTTTGTAGAACCCTAACTATTATGATTTTATTCAGTGATAGTTTAAAATGCATTCAGTACATAATCAAATAATGTCAATAACAGTACATTTTAAAAACACAAAAGAATGTGTTTTAAAAAATGGTTTGAATGAAGACCTGCCTCTTAAGGAAATTAATAAAAATGAGCTTAGAGTACTTCTCTAAGACACTGACTTCAGCAACAAACTTCCTTTAGAATTTCAAATAGCCCACTACTAGAGCACTTACCTTATGAGTTAAATTTCTAATACAAGAGAAAAGTCTGCTGAAAGAAAAAAGTCATCCAGTAAGCTAGATAAATGGAAAATCTTATGGCTTATAGAAAAATGCCACATTTAACATAAGATACTATGTCAGTTAGAATAGCAGGGTGTCCAACTGCAACTATAAAGAAGACTTTTGCTATTAAATTAATTAGGCAAATTGGGATACGTTTTTGATTTAAAAATGCTATTTTCAAATAACTGGCAAGTTCTCCTTTAATGCAGGCAATGCTGTTGTATTGTTTTTGGGGGATAATTTTTTTTTTTACAAATCAAAAGCAGTAATTTTTTTTATTTTAATTGTTTTAACCATTAATTATTTACTTTCTTAATACTTGTAATTAACTTGGAAGTTTAATTTAAATACCTATTGTCAGGAGATATAATGGTCTGGATGACTCTTCTTCTATAACTCAATAGCTAACTTCTTTTAAATTACTACTAATTATCTTTTTTTGTTGGGATCTTTTTTTTTTAAATAATTACCTTTTCTTTAAATTAATCCTGCCTTTGTTTGCCCGGTCTCCGGAGGTGTAATTTTAATTATCAGGTAAATTCTGTCGATTTTCTGCTGACTATTAAGTTTCCCTCTCTCTTCAATAGCCTAACTCATTTCTTGCAATATCTTTTGTTCATGTCCGGTTTTTAATTAGTTTTACTCTCTTCTAATTTAATTTTTCTATTCCAAATTTTACCCAGGGTTGTCTCGGACGATTAGCTATCTCCCGCTAAAATTTTAGGAAATTTAATAACGTTTTTAAGGCCCTTATGATCAATTAAGTTTTTTTTCCCCATTTTCAAGATGGCCGTTCTTGCCTGCGTTTCTCCTCGGCCAAGTGGTTTCTTTCCCGCGTGCTGTAGTTGCTGGCCGCCATTTTCTTTTTCTCGCTTCCTTCCCCCGTCGATCGAATGTTCTCGAAGTTTCCCGGCTGAGATGGCGCGCTCTGATTGGTCCCCGCGGCCGGCGTCTCGTCGAAGCTCCTCAAGCTGGCAGCGGAAAAGCGTCATTCTGAAAGCTGGTGTGCTGCGGGTAGGACGTGATCTCGTCCGGTTTTTTTCATCGCATTTTTTGGGGCCTAGCTCGGCTTATCAGTCGTGACTTCATCAAGAATCAGCATGTGAGGTTTTTACGCGAGGGCCAGAGGGCCAGTTACTCCATGATCACCGTATAAATTTTTTTCTTTTTTTTGGTGCGTAAGCACCCGGTGGCCCCACCACGTTTGTTTCATGATCGTTTTTTTTTTGCCAGTATGCTTCCCCTGACTTGATGTGAATTGGGCTTAAGCCCCCACCCCTTTTTTTTCATCTTCGACGTCCCGCTTCGATCGACTATGCGGAGATCTCCCAATTTACCCTGACCGGGAGCCGCTTGTGTAGATTCATCGAGATGTCCCCGACGCCTGATTGAATCACGGAATCCCCTTCAAGGAGAGACCAAGATGCCGGCACTGGGTGCCACCTTCGTCCGACCGTTAGTTTCCTGAAACACCGGGACCCGACCTGCCATTGGATCTGTGGGTGAGAACGCTCCAATTACGTTTTCTCTATCATCCTTATGCTACCAGGGATTTAAAATCAATAGCTAAATGTCTCTTCTCTTCAAGTAATGACCAGTGGTATAATTTCCTGTAACGTCATGTTAAAAATTTTTCTCTAGTTGTTAAAAGATGTATGTTGATGCTGTGTTATTTTTTTTTTCTTACCTAGTTAATTTTTGGAGTGTCATAAAATCTGTTTCATATTCTGGTTTGGCCTATGCTAATCTCTGTAATTGTTTGAGTTTTCTGCACATCAATGTATTTTGCTGCACCCTTTGGTGTAAAAATTGCTAAGTTCCCTTTTTGGGGTTTCAAGTTTCTGTTAAGGATTTTGTCCGGGATTTTCATCAGATGCCTTGTATGGCTTGGGGAAGGTGGGGATTTGTTTGCCCAATTTTTTCTTTTTCTTTTTTTTGATAGGATAAATATTTTTTTTATATTTTTTCTTTTTGCTGCAGCAGAGCCTTTTAACTTAAGTTCTTGGATCCAATCAAACTACCTTTGTCATGACAATTTTATTTAAGCATTTCCTTTTTTCCTTTTTTTGTTTAATTTTTCAAGGGCTAATAATTGGGTAATTAAAGCATTCTAGTATTTTTTTTGTTCCTGAGCAATTCTACCACGCGCTGTTAAACCCCTGCGCAGTGTTTACTTACTTTTCATTTCTTTTACTGATGTCGCGAGGCCACTAGCTGTTTACCCCTGTTATTTGTTAAATAAATTTTGTGATTTGGTGATCTAATACGATGTCTCTGTGTTTATTTTACCACTTTTCTAACACACACTTCAGGCAAGGCTATGATCATTGGGTTATTTTCTACACTTTCGGACACAACGCATGGTAAAATCTTATTCTGATTTTGGTAACTTGCTCAATTTTAAAATCAAATTTTTTTAACTAAACTAAACTTTCACGGCAGTAGTAAGTAGAATACTACAATGCATTTGGTGATAGGAAAAAGAAAAGTCTTGTTTTTTTATTTATCTTTCTTTTGCGAACTTTATCTGATGTCAGAGTGACTCTTTGAAGCTTCCCTAGGACTGTTTTTTTGGATATTGCTCCTATGCTACAGGACCAAACAGCAGGGTGCAAATTGAACGTTTTCTCCAGGGGGGGACATTTGAAAAGAAAAAAAAAGGGAGGGAAGGCACAAAATGCTCCACTCACATAATATATTAAGTATTACATGACAGATGCAGTTGCCAACATGTCTGGGAAGGGACTTAAACAAAAGTCGACCCCCAATTTTCTGTGCACATATATTCCTGCCTATGTCGATTCTACATCTACCCTCAAATTCGGCTTGCAGTGGAACAACGCTTGTTCGTTCATTTCACAGTCTTAATTTGTTGCAGAATGAGAAGTGGCACCAGGCATGTATATATCGATTTCAAAGGGATGTTTGTAACTCGCTTCTTTTTCTAGTAAATAAAAGAATTTCTATTTTCAATACTTAAAATCGTTAGGTACTGTTGAATTTGTAAGGACAGAGACTAATTTTAACATTTCTCCTGCAGGGGATAAATAGTATCCCTGGCAGGGATCAATTAATATTTCTCTAGCCAGGGAAAATCCCCGGCAACCTGCACCCTGCCAAACAGTGATTTAGCAATCAGGTTACATTTTTGTGTCCATTGAAAGTATGTAAGTTGAAAAACTAGAAAATATAATATAAACAAGATTTTCAATCAAATCAATTAGTAATTCAGAAAAATCAATTAATATATTTTCAAATGTCAATAACATATTTTTGATCAAACTGTAGAAAGTGCTACTATTTTGGATACCAAAATTTTAAAGTATACTATTTTGACAACATTTTTTTTACATTTGTGAGACTACTAATGCCACTGTTTTTGTTTTGTGGCAATGGTGGACACCCTGGAATAGAAAGAGAGTGAGAAAATTGTTTTTTGGTACTTTTAAACCCTAACTGCTAATACATTGTATGATTTCTAATTTACAAAAACTAGCACGATAGAACTGCAAATTATGAAAAATTAGCAGCTATGGAATGTGATACATTTGTTTTACTTTTAATATACAAGCATTATTTTTAGCTTTTAAAATGAAAATTTATAAAATGTAGCATTTTCACACAGGAAGAAAAAAAAATGATACATGGTACTATCATCTTCAGCCAGACACCATGCAATAGCAGTTTCATCATAGCTACCTTGATAAGCAGTCACTTGCAATATCACTTTTTGATTTGCTATTTGTAACATGCAAATTGACTTAAATATTAAGCATGCTATTTTTCACAGTATTTAATTTTCCCAAAGTAATCAGGTACTCTGTAATTTAATGCAAAAATATTCATTTGCTTATTGCTAAGTTGTTTTGATAAATCAAGAAATGTGGTTTTTAAATATTTTTTATATTAAGTTTTTATGCTTATTTAAGTAAAACAAGTTTTGAAAGTAAAAGTAATTTATTGTTCTTTTGTGACAAATTAAAATCCTTCAGGAGGTTTGTGTCAATGCTAGAATTCATATTATTGCTGAAAACTTACAATTTTCAGTTTAATAATCGTGTATACACACTACTGTGTATCCAGACTGTATTAGCGTAGTCTGGAAGCAAATGATCAATTCCCATTCTTTTTTTTTTTTTTTTTTTTTGTAAAAACATACCATAAAAATTCATAATCCACCAACTTAATGATGAAGAAATTAGCATTATTTAATGAATGTAATAAAAATCTTAAAAGTTAACTTATCCAATACTTTGCAATATATATTATATATATATATATTATATATATATATATATATATATACAGGGATGTTAATTCTGCGCCGAAACACAAATTCTTGCGCCGAATGCGTCATTTTGACTCTTTCAGGGTGCGCCGAAACACAAATATTGCGCCGAACTGCGCTTTTAGCCGATTTTTGTGCCGGTCTGCGCCGAATACGTCATTTTGACTCTTTCAGGGTGCGCCAAAACACAAATATTGCGCCGAACTGCGCTTTTAGCCGATTTTTGTGCCGGTCTGTGCCGAATACGTCATTTTGACTCTTTGTTAAATTTTTGCCACGCTCATTTATCTTATAAAGCATGTATGGAAAGCTAGTTAGCAGTAAAGCAAGATTCAAACTGCGTATGAAAGCTGCATTCCGAAGCCATTCTACCCGCCCCGGATCGGACCAGCCGGGCTTTGTTAGTCACCTCAATCAGGGCCGGCCAGATAGGCAAACAAGTACCGTAATTTATGGAAGAAACGCCGCAGCGTGTATGAGTTTAAAAATAGTAAGTGCGGCGTTTACAATATTTTTAATTTTTTTTTAGCCGATCTTCAACGAAAAATCGAAAAATTCATTTCCTGATAATTTTCTCAAAAGATGGCGCCACCACCGACACGTACTCTTTAGCGTGCACAGATCACAGCGTAGCGAATCAGAATGCGAACCTACCCCCATAGAAAAGAGGTTTGATCTTTGATCCAGTTTTGGTGAAAGTCAGAGCTCCCTAAGATGGGTCCATGTCCCGTGCTCTGAAGTGGATGGCTTCATACATCCAACCGATGTCTCCTCAATTAAGTAAAAAGAAAAAAAAAATAGAAGTAAATCTTTTACATCTACATTTTAGAACTATAATTAAATTTTAATGAAGTTTTGAATATATATTTTGAAGGGTTAAAGTTCTGTAAAATACCGCAAAAGTGCACTACCCGCTATTAAATGCACCCGTTTTTCACATGAACCTCTATTGTTCTTAAAATACTAAATTTCACCCAAAATTAGTCAATGTTGCGCACGGTGCGAGTTTAACCCTTCCCCCCTCACCCCCCCCCCCAAAAAAAAAATAAATAAATAAATAAAGTTAATCTGAAAGATTTTTTTTTTTTCGCCGTGCGGCTTTGCACCCTGTGCACTCTATGGAATAAACACTGCCAACTAATTGGTATGCTCAAGAAATGCTGAGTGCTTTTAAAATAAATGTCAATGTTATAAATATAAAAAATAATAAATAAATACCATCAAGAGTTGTTACACAACATTCAGTTTAAAGCAACAATTTACTGAAGCAAGCTTATTACGTAATCACCAGCTGGCCATCCGCGGGGGGGGGGGGGGATGTTTACTTTTAACTTCAGACTCTTCTCACACATCGATTGCTGTTTTCATTTTAATGGCGCCTGGTAGTCTATCCGAACTTTGTGCAAATGCAAGAAGGTTTTTAGAAGTTATTTTTTTATTTCTATAAATTCGCCTTTGTGAATATAAACATTGATATCTGATTATTTGAAAATAGAAATCGTAAGCTTCATAAAATAGTGGCAAATACTTTAAAACATTCTATGGGAAGGGGGAGAAAAAAGGAGATTTTTTTACCGTTTATCCAATTTCTCCCGAAATATATCCGATGAACTTAATAGCTTTTTTAATAAATTAGGTCTAATAAGTAATGCAACATATTTTTTATTTATTTATTTTTTGTTAATTAAGAAATTATTTTAGAAAACATTAAATTTTATCTGGCATTGACTTCTGACCACGATCACCCCCCCCCCCCCCCCCCCCCACACACACACACCAACGATCGCGGCTGTGGCGTTTTTGACGATTTTCTAGCTAACTAAGATCATTTTCGTGGGTGCGGCGTTTCTTCCATAAATTACGGTAATCATCGCAACGGGCACCGTTTTTTGTTTATGAAGGGGCACGATTTGCTATTTGGAGATAAAACATTATGGACCAATTCGTTTTTCAACATGTACACATGCATTGGTTTTTTTTTTTTTTTTTTTTTTTTAATTGATATTGTACCTTTTTGAGAAAGAAAAATGGAGGAAAATGTTTTTTTGGTGCAAAATAAATCTGCTGTCTTTAAATGAAAACTTAAAGGAGAAATCAATACGCCTTTCATAACTTGTTATTCGAAAAGTTTTTATGTATTCACACTGTTTACAAAAGCGATTCATATGTTTTACCTTTTCGAGCTTAAAAAAAAAAAAAAAGGCCCCCTCCTCTGAAATGGGTAACGATCCGCCACAGCTCTATGTATATGTATTTTCCCAATTTGAACTGGCACTATTTTTTTCGGGCCCCACCACTGAAGCAGGTCAAGAGCCGCCACTGGCTGTTATAGAAAGTGGACAGATTCTATTAACGGAAGGGAAGGATATACTTGCAATACCATTAAAACTATTAGAAGAAAATGAAAAAGCTCAAGAAGAAATTAATAAAAAAAAAAATAAATAAATAAATAGAAAACTAGATAACTTATGATACTTAATTTGTAATCTCATTATTAATTTCTCATAATCTTAATTTTTAACTTCCCATAATTCTTAATTTCTCTCAACAGTCATTAAATATTTTTTGTTTACATTTGCTTTGTATATTGTGGACAAGTATTATAGATGAATATGTAAATATTAGATGAGTTTAAATTACTGATACAAAAGCATATGCTATTAAAAGTACACACATTTAATTATTCTAACCATCAAATTTATTTTGTTTTCGATACTGCTTACCAATTACGTGTTGTTGTATAAGAGGTATAATATTTAGGTTTTCAAAAATCTCCATTTAGTACTACTTGTGATTTGTAATAGAACCAAAGAATGAGATAGAAGCTTTTGTTTTAAAATTTAGTTTTCATTTTATTTGTGCTCTCTTTTTCGAGAGGAAGATTCCCTAAATAATTCTGAAAAAGAAAAAAAAAGGGACAGGGATTGGCAACCTGTGGCTCGCAAGCCGCATACAAATCATACTCATGGTTCTTGAGTAGGAAAAAAATGACAACCACAGAAAGGTTGCTGACTCCTGATATGTATTGTTTTTACCAAGTTGCTGATAGCATAGCCTCTATACACCCTTTTTTTTTCCACAGCTTTCCTAAAGTGCTTTCAAATAGTGTTTTGCTTTTAGCAAATGGTGTTTGCTCGCAAACTTTGCTTTTCTTGTATGCATTTATTGTGTTTCTTAGTCTTCAATTTTATGCTCCAAAATCATGTTAATTCTGATCTCGAATCTTAGTTTTCCTCTCGGAAACTATTTTTTTGTGCTCCCAAGGTGCTCCCAAATGGAATATTTCTTAAAATTTTTTATTTGGGAATACCTTATTCCCCCGTACACGATATATATTTCGGTTACACACATAACCATCATCAGTCGTTTCTGGATCTCACACTAATGGCGGCTTCCTTTTTTATCTCTTCGTTCTTCCTCTGGAAATTTCGATGAATGACGTCATCCCATGATTGGTCGATTGTATGAAGCGCATCGTTGATGCTGCCATCTGTCGTCACTATTTCTAAGCTCTCACGAATGTAGGCATATATACTACTTTTAAAGTTGGCTATTTTTTTAATATTTTTAAAATCAATGGTAATGGGCTCTTCCAAAGCAAAACGGGCCAGAGCGGTACTTTGTTTCTGGAGGTTAATGTCTTGAAAATGTTCGTTTTTTCGCTCTTTAATTTTCCTTTTTGTAACGCCGATGTAGCAATTTTCTTTATTAGTATCGTTTGACATAAAATTAATTTTATAGATCCCTGCGGTTTCGATGGGGTTGATTGGGTCTTTTTCCGATCTAATGCGCTGAAAAATTGTTTTATTAGGTTTAATTGGAATACGGAAGTTCTTTTTACTGGCGATATTAGAAAGTTTATTGGCTATCCCCCGGCTAAAGGGGATAGCGGTAGTAAAACGTAGTTTATCTTTTTGACGGTTGTCTATAATATTTAATTTACGTTGCCTAGCTTTGAAAACTTTATCGAAAATTTCGCGAGGGTAGTGGGCGTCTTGACATTGTTTCCTTATGAAAGCAATTTCTTTTTGAAGGAGGTCGGTGTTAGAACAAACTTTGAAAGCGCGGTCGATATAGGAACGAATAGCCGCAATTTTATAGTTGAAAGGGGTTTTAGATTTAAAATTTACTATATTAGTATTACAAGTAGGTTTTCGAAAAATGGTGGTCTCAATGAGATTATTGTTTCTGGTTATGTTCACATCTAAGTAATTGAGGCTATTATTGATTTCTTTTTCGTAGGTAAATTTAATGTTCGGGTCTATGGCATTAAGTTGATTGATCAAATTATTTTCTTCATTATTGTGGGTGGTAAGGATAGCGAAGATATCGTCGACATAGCGAAGCCAAAGTTTGATGGTACTATTGTGTGTCTGTTTAATCTGCTCCTAAAGGATTCTCATTTTCCAGTCGGCAATTATTCCGGATATGGGGGAGCCCATGGGGACTCCTTTTATTTGTTGGTAGAAGTAATTATTATATTGAAAATATGAATTATTTAAAATTAGATTTATTGCACTAGTTAGGGTGTTAATTATGTCTATATCTTTAAAACTACTTTGAATTTGTTTGTTAATAATTTGGTTCATTTCTTTAATATCTATTGACGGGTATAGATTTACAACATCGAAACTTACCATAATATCGTCTTCATTAAGTTTATAATCGCGGATGTTTTTAATGAAATCGTCGGTGGAAGTTAGAGTGCTGTTAGAGGGGGGTATAATTTCTTGCAATATATCCTTCATATATTTTTCAAGAGTGCAGGTGGGGCCTTCACATTTGCTCACGATTGGGCGAAGGGGGGGGGGGGATTTTTATGATCTTTAAATTTAGCGAAAATCCGTGGGGCGAAATTAGCGGTATTGTTTTAGTTAGGACCTTTCTGATCCGGCCATGTACCATTTTTTATTAAAGTTTTTAGTTTATTATTGATTTTCGTGGTGGGGTCTTTGGGAAGATGTAAAACGTTTAGGCTATTGATGGTTTGTTCCATTTTTTCTTGGTAATCTTTTTTATCTAGAATAACAATCTTTCCTGTCTTGTCAGAGCTTAAGCAAACGATCTTGTTATTTTTCTTTATGTTGCTGAGGCATTTACGGTCTTCATGATCTTTAACAGTAGTTTTAAGATTTTTATTCATTTCTTCTTGGGCATGCATACGGATAGCTTGTTTATCTGAGGGGGGTAATGAGATAATGGCGGCCTCAATGCTCGCAACGGTATCATTGATATCTATTTTGTCATCAAGAATGAATTTGGGACCGAGGTTTAGAGTGGCTTTTTGCTGTTGAGTAAGAGTTATGGAGGATAGATTAATGAATTGATCTTCTTTGTTAGTTTGAGCTTGTTTATAGCATTTATTATTTTTCATCCAAAAGTTAAGTTTTTTATAGTGGTTAGTGTGGTAAATCTCTTTTTCTTTCTTGCAAAAATTGTTTATTTTATTGTCTTTTAAACGGTAATTATCCGGAGAGCACATGGTTTGAAGTTTGTGGTTGTAAAATTTTTCTTCTTTCGTTAACTTAGCTATATATTTAAATTTGTTCCTAATATATTTTTTAAGTAAGAATAGCTCAAAATTTTTTATATCATAAAAGAATTCATTAAGAAGGAAACTATTTTTAATTTTCATGAATTTAGGGGTAATTTTAAAATGTACACAGTCTTTTAAAAAATTGATATGCTGAAATTCTCTAACTTTTTTCTTGGAAAAACATCTTAACTTTCTGTATATATGCTCCACATTCGGAGGCTCAACCGTAACAGGCGTCATGAGATGAACTAAAGCTTGAATGGTGGCACAAAAACTTGAAAGCACGTAGATGAAGACCAAAAGTGTAGAGTGAGAGCTTAGTTCATTCTCTCACATTCTCACATTCTCTCTCTCTCACATTCGTGAGAGCTTAGAAATAGTGACGAAAGATGGCAGCATCAACGATGCGCTTCATACAATCGACCAATCATGGGATGACGTCATTCATCGAAATTTCCGGAGGAAGAACGAAGAGATAAAAAAGGAAGCCGCCATTAGTGTGAGATCCAGAAACGACTGATGATGGTTATGTGTGTAACCGAAATATATATCGTGTACGGGGGAATAAGGTATTCCCAAATAAAAAATTTTAACTAATTAATCCACCATATTAAATAATGTTTTATATGTTTTTATTATGGAATTTTTCTGCTCCCGAGGTGCTCCCAGATGAAATTTTTTCTGCTCCCGGGGTGCTCCCAAATCGAGTGTTGGAGTTAACATCCCTGTATATAGTACCACAAAGCAAACAAAGTATATCCAGCATTACTAAATTATAAATGTCAGGATCTATAAATATTTTTAAAAATCTCTTACATCTACAAATTGATTCATATTTTAAATATGCTGTGCAGATTAATAAAAATTATTTTATGCATGTTTAAAACATGCACTGTCTATACTACATACTTCAAACAATGATCACAGTCTACAGTACCCTATATTATGAACCCTGATATTGCACAAAATAAGTGCCAAAATAATTTGATACATTAAAAATGCACATGCTTTTAGCACAAATCACAATAGGAAGGAATGCTTTGGGGGATTACACTAAGAAAGCTGCTTTAAGCAGCCATTGTTCATAAAGACATTTTGTATCATATATAAATTAAGACATTACATGCCATAAAATTCACAAGTCTTGCACAAACATGACAAATAATATAACAAAGAAAGGTGACCAAACGTACAGTCAGAACAATCTATTAACCCTTTGCAGACAGGTGGCAGCAAATAGCCATAGATGTTTTTCCCCCTATTGTGGAAGGGCACCTCCAATATATATATATTTCCTGCAGTTTTGTAGACAAAAGGTTAATGAATACCTGCTGTTTCTGAAATCTAAATAAACATTTGTATACAAATGTGAAATTTAAAAATTGCATAAAATAACAATATTACATACATTTTACAAGAAAGAGAAATGAGAATGTACAAGTATATAATTCTTTCATAAATATCCTTAAAAAATTTCAATTGGGAAAAGGTATTTTTCAACATAACAATATTTAACTTATTGAAGAGGTATTTCAGACAAGGAGCTAAGAAAGTATGTACAGCTAGTGATCTTCTGAATTACGAAATAAAAAAGCAATTTTCTTGGATTTTTATTATTTATTTATTTCATATCAAAAGTGTTCTACAGGTGAAAAAGTTTGGAAACCCCTAGTGGCAGTAAGCCTTTTTTAAGTGAATGTTGACAATTTACAAATAATTTAAAATGTATCCATATTGAACAAAATCTTTGTCCCAAGAATAAGATAATGCTTTAATTCTTGCCTCTTAAAGTATAATTTCAAACTTTTCATGTATCAAGATAGTTTAAAACTTCATTTTCCTTGATATTTTAATGAATTTTAGAGTAAAATGTAACATTAGGATATATAAACACAGGCTGCTTTTTTTCCCAAAAAAATAAAAAGTACTTTGTTGAGTTAAAAAAAGCAAAATTTGAAATTTGTAGCTCAACAAAAGTATGAGTTGAATTATTTAGCTAAACATAAAGAGTTAAATATTTGTGTTAAGCAAGCACAGTTTTGCTTGTTTTAAATTTCTTTAATAGTTAAAGTAATTAAATATTTGGGTAGACACATGCTATCTTAGATACTGTGATATTACAGGAACATAGTGCAAATATTTAATTCCTAAAGGAATTCAACTCTTCAAAGATTTAAACTTTTAATCTAACAAAACTTAGAAGAAAAATTTTACTGGGTCTTCTATGATTGCTTTGATTTGACATCACTTTACAGCGAAAAAAAACTTACACATTATATAAAAACAAATACTGTTGCAATAAAGAATGTGCAATAGCTGATATGTTCTTGTATAGAGTAAAATTTACTAACATCCATAGTTAGATTTAAATTTTGGACAAATAAGTCTTCTATTTATCAAATACCAACTTATCACTGGCTCACATAACTTTCTTGGTGCTTGCATAACAAAGTAAAGAAAACAATAATACAAAAAAAAAAAGAATTATATATATATATATATATATATATATATATATATATATGAGTATAAAGCGTATGTGATCAACAGACATTAATAAATGATTAAAACATTCATTGACTGTAAAGCATCAAATTTCATTGCTTTGCTTTTCCTTTTTAAAGTTTATTAACAAAAACTTCCTTCAAGAAAAATTATTTACATTAGATGCACAAAGATTAACAACAGGAAGTTTTTTACAGTAAACTTTAGCACTTGCAATGCTTGCTAAGATCCATCAACATCAATGTGCATTATATGCTATTTAAAAAATGCAAATTACACAGATACCCTTTTATCTCTACTTAAGACAACCTTTTACATTCATCTGAATAATGTATTGCACGCTCTTCATTTTGATGAGCTTTAGAATAATTATCTACATTTATTATTTACTTGATAAATGACTCGCACAAGGGAATCTGCCTATGGGAAACAATGCCCTGAGTCTGACATTTGGTATTTACATTGAAGTAAATGGGTGCCTGAGTATACACATAAATAAGCTGCAAATTAAAATTTCAAATGCAACATGTAATGCTCAGTGGAAGAAAATTATGTAAAAATGCACAAAACTATTGAAATTAAAAATATCAATATTAATTTTCACTGTAATATTTGTTAATATGTGTGATTAATGAAAAACAGGTATAGAATCCAATATTTTGCATAATATAGTATAATACTCAAATACACCATGATAAATTTCAAAGATAAAACATGATTGGAAGTGGATAAAAAATTGATCGCAAGATTTTGAAAAAGTGTGACACAAATCAGTAGAACAGCTGAATAAAATCTGGGAGGGGCAGGGGAATTGCTCTTAGTTTCCTGAAACTGAAAGGTAAAGAGCACATGCCACAAGTCATTTGTAAGCATAAAGAGCTTGGTTGAACCCTTTTATTCATGACTATTATTGCTTTTCTATATGAAGGGTCCACAGGAAGAACAAAGAGAGTCCAATACAGCTGATTTTCCAAAAATAGAAATAGCGCACGGGACTTTCATCGTTCTTCCCTAGTAAACTGTATCTTTAGGCTATTTTTTCAGTGTATTCTCATCGTTCTTTCCCCTTATGGGTTCGGATATTAATAGTGCCACTAATGAACAACAGAATGCAGTAGAAACCTCAACATTGACGAAAAGTGGACTCTTATCGTTCTTCCCGTGGACAATTCATATACTAATAAAATCCCTTTTTAGGTTGTATACTTTTTTAAAAAAGAGGATTAAAATCATGTCCTTCTAATAAATTCTACAAATCAGAAAATAATCTATATAACTAGCAAACAAATAAAATAGATTATTGCACCAATTTTAGCAATCTTAACCCTTTTGTGGGCCATGGGAAGATGACTTCCCACTTACAAGATCTTAGGAAAAACACCTGTGGGAGGAAGAAAACCCACTAAAATATGTTAGCCCTGCTTTTACAACATTGAGAAAACTAATTCCTGCATCAGTTTGATACTGACATATTTGTTTAAGTTAGTGAAATAGAATGGACGTATTTGTTTTGACATTTCAAAAGCATTTGCTAGAGATCTGTTTTAATTTGATGGATTGGGTAAGTTTTAAGCTGCGGTTTTGATATAATATTTGTACTACTCAACAATTTTGCATCATCATAATACCAAAAGAATTGAAAACATGGATAGATATGCATATACTTGTGGGTATACTTCAATTGCCCAAACTAAAAAACTACTGTAGGTACATCCCACACTTTGAATTTATGTATAAACATAAAATTTGGCAAAGTAAAATACATCTCCTTAATTGACAATAAAACAAACAAACAAAAAATTGTAAGAAATTCAAAAGAGAAATAAATCATCCATGAAAGGGTTAAACTCAAAATATCATACACAATTTTATAAGTATTATTTTTTCAAATGTGGTACATTTTCCCCCATTCCCATAACTGTCATAGTATTGCACAGTATTACCATATATTTTCAACTTTTTTTTTTTTTTTCAGTTGCACATCAAAGTAAAAGAATTAAACATTTGGCTGGATGTAAAAGAAAATTGAGAAACTAATAACCTTTCCATATCATCCTTTTGGTAAACATACAGAATTTATTTTTAAAATACCAACTTACCTCTCTAAAACACAGCTGTACATTTATCCAAATATTTCAAATGCAATTAATTCTACTAACTACAAAAAAGCAATACCTGATTACCATCAAGTCATGTACTTGTATAAAAAATTATTACTTTTTTTCTTTGTACGGTTTGGTCACCTTGTATATATTGCATAGATATGTTTAGAGAGCTATAGAAAGATCAATATGACATGTGATATGACGCCTTAAACTACTTCTCTGAGAAAATGTTTTGCCACACTTTGTACATTTATGAGGTCGTTCTCCGGTATGAGTGACAAGATGAATTTGAAGATGGCTGGAATTATTTGTAGAGTATGGGCAAAGACTGCAACGATGCCGTTTCACTGGTCCACTTCGCCAACGAAGGATATTGTTCCTGTTTCTCGATTTCAAATCAAATGATGAGAAAAGGTTCTGATATTGGTACAGCTGAACACCACCTAGCAAAACTGATAAGACAAGTTTTAATTTACATAAGATGTCTACAATAATAGTCATTTTTCTTAATATTCATTGAAAGAAAATTTAAAGCATTTTACATAAAATATAACTGAATTGCATTAAACCACTCGCAGAAATACAGAAAACTCCTGAGGATAAGATTAATTCATGTGTTAACACTTAAGATTTAGAGCCATATTCTATCAAAAAAATCTACATTTACATATCCAGAGCTTTAACAATTTTTAAAATTACTTGTTGTTGCCAGTTTATAAGTAGCTAATTGCTACAAACAATAATGCAAGCACATGGTGTCCCATAAAGGTGGAAATATGCTTTAATTCTTTATCTATTAAAGATAATTGGACATGGGCACCCATAGGAATTTTTCTAGGGGGGGGCAAACTCCAAAAAAATTTTCTAGGGGGGGGGGCAAATTTCAAACTTTTAATAAATTTAGTTCTGGTTTTGCCATTTCTATACATCATAAGACATTAACCTAAAGCTCTAGGGGGGGGGGGGGCAAGTGCCCTATCTTGCCCCCCCTTATGGGCACCCATGTAATTGGACAATGTAAATTGAAAAAAAAATGTTCAAAATAAGGTAGGAAAAAAAGATTATGCTAAGAAAGTAAGACTCTTTAATTTTTAAAAAGTTACCCTTTTGAAATTTGTTTACAGCCCTGTACAAAAAAAATGTCCAATAAGTAAAATGGGCCCCCATACACTAAACAGGCGCCTGGAGACTAGTATGTCACTTCTGATTCTGATTGGCTCTTCGCATCACGTGACTTCTGTAGAGCTCTGATTGGTGCTCTTCGTTATGTGTATTTCCTCTTCATAGTGTGTTTGTGTTGGCGAGATTACTGCATACTCCGTTCGCAAAAAACATGATTTAAGTGATTTTATTGAGTGATCGGCAGGCTTAAATTGTTGTGTAATTATCTGTACATTATTAATATATTATTGAATTAACTAGTAATTAAATCATATGCAAAATATCACCTTTAATGAGATCAATCAAAATTCATAAGCAAATAATAATTATAGCTATGTCATTAACAGTCATCATTGAATTTTTTTTTGTTCATTAGCAACCATTAATGCTGTTATTAATTTGTGTATTGGTTTTATTTCACATAATGAATCATTGAAATATGACATACAATCAGTTTTAAATCATAAATAACTTAATTACATATTTATTAACTTCATTATGTAATTAATTTAATTACACATTTAAACTCATTAAGCCAGTTAATTTGTCTGTTACAGTTAAAAGAAGAATTGAGAAAAATAGCAGTACTAAGAAAAGAATTTTTTGAAACTAATACACATTATTTTTTTTTTTTGGGGGGGGGGTCGTCCCCTATACCCCCTCTCCCCAACTTAGATACGGCACTGGTCAGATAAGAACTTTTATAAATAAAAAAATAATAATAATAATGTTCTGCGAATAAATATGAAGTAATAACATATTTTATAGACTGAATTGACACATGCTTTCTGGATTACACGTATTTAAATAACTAAATGTTTATATCACACGGATCTGCTAAATAAACTCATAAAAAAAAAAAAAAAAACACTAATCAATATCCGATAGCATTTTATTTAATAGACCTCATTACTTCAAAGAAAAAGGAAAAAATAACTAATCGAATATCAATAACAACATTTTGCTATTCGCTTATGTTTATGTTTAGCTGATCAAGCGGCAAGACAGAGTACTGTAATGCAGTGCAAATATATCTGACGGCCAAATATATCTGAACGTTCCTTCCTTGCTATCGGAAATGTTCCTTCCTGCCTCCGATTCTGAAATACGATCCTCAAGCAGCAGGCCAATCAGAGCTATACAGAAGTCACTTGACGCGAAGAGCCAATCAGAGCAAGAAGTGGCATACCAGGCTCCAGGCGCCTGTATACACTAATGAGGTGATGCACAGTTTCAGCCTTTCATCATAGAATATCTCAAAAATATCTCTAGGGAAAAGATGATCAGGGGCTATACATAAATTTGAATGTGAATGCTTATTGCCAGTAAGAAATGATGAAATTTCTTTTGCAATCTCTGCACAACTCCTGAAATGCAATCATCCGAAGTGATTTGTTCCCTTCAAAACCATTAAAAAGTAGTTTAAGTCAGCATATATTTAATCTTCATATCTCTGAGAGGTTTTATGATGAAAGGCTGAAATTTTGTACACCATTTCCTTAATATATGAGGCACATTTTAATAACAGGGAATTTTTTTTGTATGAGGACAATATATAAATATAAAAAGTGTAACTTTTTGAAAATTAATGAGAGGAATTTTTTCTTGGGGTAGTCTTTTTTAAACATTTTTACTTTCCGAACACGTACGATCTAAGGAAAGTATTGTAATCATGAAAAAATTCGACTTCGAGATTTTGGTATATTTACAAGTTTTGAGGTCTTCTGAATTCATTTATGCTATTTTTATGAGATGTATGTACAGGCGTCGCGCTGGCTTTTTTTAAAGTTTCGCCAATCCATTCACCAAATTAGATTTTGCCGGACATCATCAAGAAATGCAATTGCCAATATTTTCGCCAAATCGTATTTTCTTTCGCCAAACTAATTTTATTATTGCAATTTTATTATTGCAATTTGCGACCCCTGTATGTATGTATGTATGTATGTGTGTGTGTGTGTGTGAGTGAGTGAGTGAACACGATAGCTCCTAAACGGGGCATTCGATTGAGCTCAAATTGAGTATATATGTTATAAACCACCATCGCAAGACCGGTATTGATTTTGGTGTGTATAGGACTTATAGTTTTTCTACAGGGCTACGACAAAGATTTCTTTTACATTATGGCCTATGGGAGGAAATTCTTGAAAGTGCACTAGTGTTTAAACGGTACGTTCGATTGAGCTCAAATTGGGTATATATGTTATAAACCACCATCGTAAGACCGGTATTGATTTTTTGTGTATAGAAATTATAGTTTTCCTACAGGGCTACGACAAAGATTTCTTTTACATTAGGGTATATGGGGAGAAATTCTTGAAAGTGCACTAGCGTTTAAACGGCGCAATCGATTGAGCTTCAATTTGGTATATATGTTTGAATTATTCATCGATTAAAATTTATTTAAATGCTTAGTAATGATCTTAATTGTAAGTGTTCGGAAAGTCGAGTGGAGTCACTCCAGATTTTTTCAGTTTAAATTGCCCACTTACCTCTG